>CAUYPK010036193.1:0-90032 GCA_963574355.1 Loris lydekkerianus
TATCAAAATAACAGGTGTAATATATGTGAAACTTAGTAAATGTAGATGTAAATGTCTTAACACAATATCTAAGAAAATGCCAGGAAGGCTATGTTAACCAGTGTGATGAAAATGTGTCAAACGGTCTATAAAACCAGTGTACGGTGTTCCATGATTGCATTAATGTACAGAGCTATGATTAATAAAACAAACAAACAAACAAACAAACAAAAAGCCCCCAAAATACTACAGAATTTTTGTTGGGGAAAGAAAATTTAGTAGTCTTACAACTGAATTTTATTCATTAATGAGGGCATTTATTTTTTATTTTAAATGGACAGATAATATTTGTATATATTATGGGGTATGCTGAGATCTTTTGATCTGTTTGTGTTTTTCAATGATTAAATCAAGTTAATGAAATATCTCCAATAAAGCTTAAAAAAAAAAAAAAAAAGAATTGAAAAGAAAGGGCCCAAATAAACTCAATCAGAAATTAAAAAGTAGATACTAAAACTGATAACACACAGCCCCCACCCCCAAATATCCATGAATATTATGAAAATGTCTATGCACATAAACAAGAAAATGTGGAGGAAATAGAAAATTCCTGGAAATACATAACCTTATAAGACTTAATCAGGAAGAAAGAGAATTCCTGAACAGATCAGTAATGAACAAAAACATTGAAGCAGTAATAAAAAATCTTCCAACAAGAAAAAAGTTTCATACCAGATGGATTCACAGCTGAAAACTACCAGACCTACAAAGAAGAGTTGGTTAACAGTACTACAGAAATTTTTCCATAATATAGAGGAGGGAATGCTCCCCAACTCACTGTATAAAGCCCTTATCATCTTGATATCAATGCCAGAAAAGGACACAAAAACAAAGAAACAACAGGCCAAATCCTTTCTGAATATAGATGCAAAAATCCTCAATAAAATAGTAGCAAACTGAATTCAACAGCACATTAAAAAAAAAAAAAAAATCAACCATGGGCAAGAGGCTTCATCCAATAGAGGCAAGGATGGTGCAACATACATAAATCAATAAATCTGAGTTGTCATACAAACTGAAGCAAAAATAAAGACCTATGAGTATCTCAGTGGATGTGTAAAAAGCATTCATAATAAAAAACCTTCAACAAACATGGCATAGAAGGAACATATCTCAAAACTATAAAAGCCTTCTATAACAAACCCATAGCCAATATCATGCTAAATTGAGAAAATTAAAAACGTTCTTCTAAAGGAAAGGAACAAGACAAAGGTTTCCACTGTCATCATTTCTATTCAGTAGAGGGCTGAAGCCCTAGGAGTAATCAGGCAAGAAAAAATGAAAGAGGAGGTCAAACTATCACTTTTTGCTGATGACACAATCTTTTATATAGAAAACCCCAAAAACTCCACAAAGAGACTTCTGTAATTGATAAATAACTTCAACAAAATATCAGGTTATAAAATCAATATACATAAATCAGTATCATTTCTATATATGAATAAAAGTCAAGCTGAGAATCAAATCATAGACTCAATACTATTCACAATAGCTACAAAGAACATAAAATATCTAGTAATATATTTAACCAAGCAGATCCCAAAAGATCTCTATAAGAAAAACTATAAAACATTGATGAAAGAAATCACAAAGGACACAATTAGAAAGCATGTCTTACTTATGGATCAGTAGAATCATTAGTATTAAAATATCCATACCACCCCCAAGTGATTTAGAGATTCATTGCAATCTCTCTCAAATCAAAATACCAATGTGATATTTCATAGATTTAGAAAAATTAATTTTGTGCTTTGTTTAGATCCAGAGAAAAGCCCAAGTACCCAAAGCAATCCCAAGCAAACAGAACAAATCTAAAGGCACACATTACCAGACTTCAAACTATACTACAAGGCTAAAGTAACCAAAACAGCATGGTATTGATATAAAAATAGAGACACAGAGCAAGGAACAGAATAGAGAACCCTGATATAAAACCATCTACAGTCACCTGATCTTTGATAAAACAGACAACAATTCATGTTGGGGAAACAAAGCCCTACTTAAAAAGTGAAGTTTGGGAAACTGGATAGGCACAGGCAGAAAAATGAAACAGGTTCCCTATCTCTAACTACTCATGACAATTAATCAAGAACAAAAGACTTAAATATAAAGAATAGAACCATAAGAATTCTAGAGGAATATGTAGAAAAACTCTTCTAGAGAAGCGCCTTGGCAAAGAATTTAGGACTAAGAACCCAATGGCAATCATAGAAACAACAAAAATGGGACTTAAACTAAAGAAAATATGTAGCAAAGAAAATAACAAACAGAGTAAATAGACAACCTCCAGAATGGGAGAAAAGGGCTAATATCTCTGTACAAGGGCTAATATCCAGAATCTATAAAGATACCAAGTAAATCAGCAAGAAATTCCCCCACAGCCCTATCAAAAAGTGGATAAAACACATGAACAGAAGCTTTTTAAAAGAAGATATGCAAATGGCTAATAAACAAATGAAAGATACTCAATGTCACTAATCACCACAGAAGTTCAAATTAAAACAACAATGAGATATCACCTTATTCCTGTTAGAATGGCTTTTATTAAAAAGTCTAAAAACAACAGATGTTGGTATGGATGCACAGAAAAAGGAACACTTATACACTGTTGGTGGGACTACAAATTAGGACAACCTCTAAGGAAAACGGTATGGAGATTCCTCAGGTACTAAAAGTAGATCTACCATTTGATCCAGCAATCCCACTACTGCATGTCTTCCCAAAGACAAAAAAGATATTTTATCAAAAAGACACTTGTGTCTGAATGCTTACTACAACACAATTCAGAATTGCAAAGATATGAAATCAGCTCAAGTGCTCAGAAGCTCATAAGTAGATTAACAAAACATGGTATATGTCTACCGTGGAGTACTACTTAGCTATACAAAAGGATGAATTAATGCCTTTTGCAACAATTTGGATGGAACTTGAAACCATTATCTGAAGTAAAGTACCATAAGAATGGAAAAAAAAAATACCACAAATACTCGCTATTAACCTGGAACTAAGGCATGAGCACACATGTGCATAGAGGAATGTTAAACTTAGAGGAAATCAAACAAGGGGGAGGAGGAGAGTGGAAAAAACCTACCTACCGGGTACGATGGACACTATTTGGGTGATAGGCATACTTGCACTTATGACTAAAGCACTACAAAGGCAATCCATGTCATCAAAAACATTTGTGCCCCTTTAATACTTTGAAATAAAATAATTCATCTAGCAGTCCAAGATAAAGTGAATAATTCATCTAGCAGTCCAAGAGAAAGTGCTAATGAAATAGCAGACCAAGAATAGAAACCCTTCATTTTAAAAATTAGTGTAACAATTATGGATTTGATCTTCTTTGTTCTTCTATGCAGTGGTTCTCAACCTTCCTAATGCCACGATGTATTTTCATTGTTACAAAGGCGCCGCAACCCACAGGTTGTTCTATAGGAAGCTTTATTGTAAGTAAAGCAACATTGTATAAAGCTAAGAAGTGACCAGCGTTTTTACAGAATTCCCAGGAAGAATGCTGATAAATATCCTCCTAAAGAAGTCTTTTTGCTAGGCATGGTGGCTCAAGTCTGTAATCACAGTATTTTGGGAGGTCAAGATGGGAGGATCACTTGAGGCCAAGAGTTTGAGACCAGCCTAGGCAACATAGTGAGACTTAGTCTCTACAAAAAGTGAAAAAATTAGCCAGGTATGGTGGCATGTGCCTGTCATCCCAGCTACTAACGAGACTAAGGCAAGAGCGTATTTTGAAGCCCAGGAGTTGGGGCTGCAATAGTCTATGATTATGCCCCTGCTTGATAGCCTGGCCAATAGAGCAAGTCCCTGTCTGTAGAAAAATAAAAGTAAAAAACAAATCTTTGTGAAGTCCATACTTCTGATAAAAATGAGATTACTACTTCTGATTTGTGGGAAATTAAGCAACAGATTAAGAAGATAAGAAGTTTAGTACAATAAAATAGTATATATCTGTTATAATTTTAAAAATCCAAAATCAATGGTAGAAAAATAAATGAAATAGACTAGAACTATACATGTTTAAAGAGAGATACGTCTTCAAAATATAATTTAAAGAGAAAAAAGCAAGTTGTGTAATGGTACGTACTAGGTGAAATAAATTTTTAAGATGTAATACTACATACAATTCATAGATGCCTACAAATTTAGTAATGATGTAGAAATGTGTGTAAGAATGATAAATATTGCCTTTGGGATCATGATACCTCTAATGAGGAAGGAAGAGAGTGAAATATGGTGACGCTTTCATAGGAGGATTCAAGGTATCATTATTATAGATCTTTAAGACTAGAGAGAGTTGGCCATAGGTTCACTGGTGAGTGACCACTTTATTCATGTGTTCTCTATGCATTTTTGAATTTACGTATTTCACAATAAGATTATTTTTTATGCCGGTGTTTATCCTTACAGATTTTCCTTTCTATAGATTACATTCTAAATATAAAATATTTAACAAATTTTATAAAAATACATAAAAATGAGATTCTCCCTATATTCATTAATTTTAGAAAATGATTACCTCACTGAACAATAAGTCCCGAACATGCCTTCCACATCAATCGGTATACTTCTACCATATCATTTATACAAGCCTTTGATAATGTGTGGACAAAGTGCTTTCTTGGACACCTTGAATTTGTCTATGGAAGCACAGAAAATTAGGGTACCTATGCAATGCAAAGTTTTGGGGGCTTAAAGGAAACAAAGATGACTAGTGAAAAACATCACTTAAAAAGAAATGCAGCTCATCATGCTCAAGAATGAAGTGAGAAGGCTTACTGATGAGAAATCCAAAACAGCAGGTAAATTCTATAAAGTCAGTCTAGAGCAGCGGTTCTCAACCTGTGGGTTGCCACCCCTTTGTAACAATGAAAATGTATCCTACATAGCAGATATTTATATTACGATACATAACAGTAGCAAAATTACAGTTATGAAGTAGCAATGAAAATTATTTTATGGTTGGGGTCACCTCAAATGAGGAACTGTCACAGCATTAGGGTCACAGCATTAGGAGGGTTGTGAACCACTGGTCTAAAGCATCCTACAGTGTTACAAAGGGAAATATAAAAAGACATACAATGACTGTATGCAAAACACAACATAATAACATGTAGTAAAGAAGCTGGATAAGATTATCCGCTAAGCATGAAAGGAATAAAGGCAATTTCAGATAAAGCTAGGCAAAATCATTCAGGTAAACATTCTACCAAGCATAAAGAACAAAAGGGAAATAGAGCCCCCTTATTAAATAAGGAAACCTTTAAGATTCTTGAAAAGGAGAGAAACATCTTAAAATTGTGCATGATAAAGTCTCACAGCAAATGTGTGGGCAGGCACACTGCTACCTCAGAATAGGGAAATAATTCTGAACCCAAGTATTCCAGTGTCTTTAACGTGATACAGTCCCTAATTACGCTGGCTCCAGTCGTTACCTCACCACTAACCATCATGGTTGAGAAATCACGAAAAGGCTAAAAAGCTGAACCATGTCAAATCGAAGGTTCAACACTCAGCAATTTGTCATTTTGTTGACTTCATTTTGAAAGGGTAGAACCAGTGATCATTTTCCACGAACAAACAGTGTGTGTTTTCAGCTTTGTTTAAAATAACATTCTTCAGTACTCTTTATTAAACGACCATTTTAGTCCAGGAATCCTATAAGAAGACTTCCTACAACAAAGGGAAAAGCAGTGAGAACTGAAATGATATTTTGCTGATTTTTTGAAAAAAGAACAGCTAAGCACAGATATTATGAATTAATGGTTTTCGGATGCTTGTTTTATTATACATTCTTTGACTTCACTGGCATTTATATGCTGCCATAAAATTATTATTATCATCTGAGCTTGGAATAGAGAGGATGCAGGTGGGGCTGTAGCTACTTGAGAAACAAAAATGAGTAACCGACGTTCTCACATCATTTAAAACAAATCCTGCCACCCACTGCCTATAACTCTCTTCCTGTACCATGTGTTGCTAGTTTGGGACTATAAATGTGACAAGCATAAAGTGAAATGTCAGCCAAATACTACTGGAGTCGGGGAAACCACAATTCATCATGTATCAGGGATTTAAAAATTAATTTTGTGCTTTTTAAAAAGGGATGAAATTTTAAAGATGGATAATTATTCTTTTCATAGTTGAAGTTAAAACGTAATATTCATTTTATAGCTAACATTACTAAAAGCTTTTGGGACTCTTTTATGGAAAATGTATTGCAACAGGAAGTCCTAAACCACTTGAATTCTTTATTTTTACATATTCTTCAAATTAAAGGTAAATAAACATGCCGTTTTTCAAAAATATACATCACAACTAATCCTCTATTCAAACCAACTTCAAAGAGCAATGTAAAGTAAGACAAAATCATTCAAAGCCATACAAAAGTAAATTCCTCATTACTTTCAGTGGAGACCTTGGATTCATTTAAGCAAAGCACAAGCAACACCACCTCTGTCCTCAAGTGATGTCTGGCAATCGGCAACACGACCCCTTGGAGGCTAATAAGGAACTCTGGATACATGATAAAGTCAGAGGCCCTGGAGCTGTCCAAGAAATGTAGACAAAGGGTCAATTCTGAGAAAGGATTTAGGTGGAAAAGTTGGTGGGTCATATTTTTTATATTGGGTAAAAGAGAAAAATAGCCCAGACTCTCCACAGTAACATCATTTCAATATCTCTGCTCATCCAAACTTTTCCTGTAATCTGTCCCCATTTGGTCATGTGCTCTGGGCAGGCAAGAAGGGCAATAATTATGTTCTTGTATGCCCAGATCCTCGGAGAGTGACACCACAGGAGGAGTTCAATGAATGTTTATTACCAAGCAGACAAAAATAATTGGGAGACAAAGGCCCAAACCATTGGTTTAGAAGAGGGATATAGAAGTGGTTCTCTGCAAGATATTTACAAGGCCTACAGGATGTGAAAGGGGCATGGTAGAAAGATAAGAGAAACGTGATCCAGCAGATGTGTAAGTAGAAGCAGAAGAACCTCATAAGCATGAAAACAATGAGAAGAGCCATTTCAAGAGGAAAGAAGTGGTCAATGGTGACAAATGTTGCAGATGTGTCAAGGAGACGGGGCACTGAGAAAAATAATCTCATTTGGTTTGAACAGACACCCAGGCACAGTTCAGAGCATGGCAAGTGTGCTCAGGAGGTTACGGGAATGAAGGAACGAGACACAGCATTGCAGCACACAGTGGTGGAGGCAACTCATTCCCAACGGTGATGTGAGTGTTTGAGGGTTTAATGCTTTTCATATGAAACTTGCTGGGGAACTGAAATAAGAGAGATGATGGTAGAGAAGACAGAAGCAGCTAACAAACACATGTGGAGTATCATCTATCATGACCAGATCCCAAGCATTTGGTAACGTAAAGCCTTATTGTGCAAAGTGTGGTCCCCAGAGCAGGGAGCGGTGGTTCTCAGCACCACCTGGCAGCTTGTTAGAAATGCAGAATCTGGGCGTGATCTAGATCTTGAACTATGAATCAGAATCTGTAGTTAGCCAGACCTCAGGTGATTCACAGACACAGTAAAGTCTGAAGAACATTGGTTCCAATTTATAAGAAAAGGTATTCAAAATGTCCAGAAATGTAACTTTATTTTCCATACCTTAACTCAGATGCATCACAGGCCTTCAAGTTCTCCCTGGATTGAACAAAACCTACTTTACACTTGTCACCACCATGTAGGGTAGTCTCTGTCCATTTAAAGTAGTCTTGCTGTAACAAATATTTGATTAATTTAAAATCTAATCTTAGTCAAATGAGACAGTCAACCAGGAGAGTTCCGTCATTTCCAAAGTCTCACATCTGTTATTTATTGCTTAGTAACAAACAACCCTGAAAACACAGTGGCTTAAAATAATTATCACTTTTAATATTTTTTTGATGATGCTCTGGATCAGTTGTGCAGTTCTGGCTGACTATAGCTTAGTTGATCTTTATGGTTAGCTGAAGACTCCACAATCAGAGAAATATTTCTCTGTTCTGCCCCTACTTTTTAAAAATTATTTATTTGTTTTTTAGTTTTTTTTAAGAGACAGAGTCTCACTTTGTTGCCTTCGGTAGAGTGCTATGGCATCACAGCTCACAGCAACCTCCAGCTCTTGGGCTTAAGTGATTCTCTTGCCTCAGCCTCCCTAGTAGCTGGGCCTACAGGTGCCCGCCACAGGTGCCCGGCTATTTTTGTTGTTGTTGTTGTTGTTGCAGTTTGGCTGGGGCCGGGTTCAAACCTGACACCCTCGGTATATGGGGCCAGCGTCCTACTCACTGAGCCACAGGCGCTGCCCAGTCTGCCCCTACTTCTTCCAAATGGAAGTCAGGATTCTAAGGCCTTAAACATGTACTCAAAGGAAAAATGTTTTGTTCTTGGGTGGCTGTGTCCTCCTCTGCCACTCTCTCCAAAGCCACGATCAGTGTCCACAGAAAACTTCCAAGGAGCCAGGGAAAGACAACAGATACAGGAAAGTACAGGAGATCCTCACTACATTTGTAACTTAAATTGAGTTATTTAATAACTCTCTTTTCCCACAAAATTCTACAACTCTATAATAAAGGATTAACAGATTAGGAAAGATAATTTCAGCACATATAAGTCATTCCCAAAGGGACAGTATGTATTTGGTGGGGCCAGAAATGGAACCTAGTCTAGCCTGCCCCTTTTTCTTTTGTTTAAGGAATGGGCTGAGGGTAGAACACAAGGGTTTTACTCTGTATTTATCCTCAGCTATGTTCTATTGCTTTATGTTCTGTTTCAATGCATTCCTGCTGTAGTTTTCACGCCCTCCCTCTGTGTATTTGCAATCCTTCAATTTGGCATCTGGCAGCCTTTTGCAAATCCACACTATAAAGAGGACTTGTAGCCTTGCAGAGCTGTGTTATAATGATCATTGTTCATCATAACTTAAAGCTTTGTTAGTGGAGACCTCTTTCCACTAGGTGTTCAGCGGGGCTGAGGGGCAATTTTGCAGAAACCACAAGAAGTATACTGTGATGTTGTTCATAATCCAGTCTCACACATATTCAGGATATATCCCAAAGCCCTGGTCTCCTTCCTGACATTAACATATCCCTAAACAGGCTCTGGATTTTATGGCTCTGTTGTTTCTTTGAGATAATGATGTTTCTTTCCTTGCTACACTGTAAGATTCCATGTGCCTGACGAGGTTCTCCAAAGCAAACATGCCTCCCGCTCTTCCCAACCTAAAGTAGTTCTTGCTATTAAAAAAAAGGAAAAAGTTATCTTAACACAGTTAAAAGGGATAGCGGCTAAATTTAGACATGCATTTTGGAGTCCTCTTTTCTGCCAGGATTCCGGCAAAAACATTTTTTCGAACAATTCTGAATTAGAAAGCCACACGTGGTAAGATTGTTAGATGTGGCAGTATGCTTCACAGCTGGTAACATGCCCATCACTAGAGTTTACAACATGAAGACCTATTCTTCACCAACTTCTCAAAGACTTAACGTGTCTCTGAACTTAAGCCACTCTTGTGTTTGCCAGCCTAGAAAACACATACGTGATCATGGCAAGTTTTTAGCTTTAAAGGCTGTCATTTTCCAAGGCCCTGTACAAGGAAGAGCAGCATGCTACCTGGCACCTGTTAAAATTCTCCAGCAGCAGACTGATGTGCACAATCATTGCACAAATCTGGTTAATCATCCTGTGCGCCAGCAGTCATTGGAAAAGCAGAAGCCTTGAGGAAGGAGCCAAGATGTAGTACAGGGAAAATATTTCATTGAGCTGTCTAGAAATGCTATTTTACAGGCTATGGAAAGGAAAAAGGAAACATCTAAAACCACTGTACTTTCAATAAAAGGTGCAAACATTGATGTTTTTCTTTCATCCTTTGGCCATCTTTAAAATGATACTTACTGATTATGGTGAAATAATTCACCAGGAGAATATGAAGAGGCTCAAAGTGCAATTCTCCCTTTCCTGCTCCAAATAAGCTCTCAAGGACATACAGTTTAATGGGTTCAATTTTCTTACCCCGCTTCTTTATAGAACCAATGACATCATCGCCCTTCATTCAGTGTAAATTCCTTATTTCTGCATAGATCTCACTAAAGAAAACATCTCATTCTCTGAGAAGGAGAAGAAAGTTCTTTCTCCTCCAGGTGAAGGTCTCTGCTTTATCGTCCCAATTTCAACAAGAAATGTGGGATTATACCACATTGGGAGACAGAACATGGTGGAGGAATCTGAATGTCCTGGAGGTAAGACCCTGCTCTAACTAGTCATTGGTACTTCGTCAAGAACCTTAACTTTTCCAAGCCTCAGCTTCATGATTAATCAAGTAGGACTAATACCTGCCTCTAGACTTTCTCAAAAAAGCAAAGAAAAAATACCCAAACAGTACCTGGCACAAAGCAGTTATTCAATAAATGGCAGCCATCGTCAATACTACTGTTACAGCTTAAGGAAACCAGATTCAAAGAGTTTTTAATTTTTGACAGCAGGAGCAAAATACATCTTTAAGCACAAGAGAAGAGATGAACAGAAAAAACAATAATTTATTGATTAGCCTAAATCCCTTATCATTTTCACATGTTAAAATCACTTATAGGAAGAAAAATCAAATTTGCCTTGGGTCAGCAGGTACCCTGACTTAGAGTTTAATCACTTTAAGCTCATCTTAAGTTTCCTTATTTAAGTCAAACAATTGAACATTATCATTTCACCCCAAATTATTTCCACCCACTCAAGCGCATTCCACTTGCGTGATTTCAGCAGAATGAGAACAGAACAGCCTAGAGAAAAGCAAATAAACACTCAAATGTGCCAGCACACTTTGCTGGGAGATGGACATGAGGAGCCACATGCTACCCACATGGGTTTTCGATCAAGTCCAGTCGGAATGTCTGCAGCTCTTTCAGAATAAAGGGTTCTTCTTGGTGGAAAAGATCAGCCCCTCGCACTGCGTTCTGTAACAGCTCATGCTGCATTTGTTTGTGGCATGTTTCACCTGAAGGACTGTAGTAATGAGGAAACAGAGTGGGCAGAAACGGAGGTGAATTCAGCCTTAATGAGAAAAACATGAAAACATGAGAATTCTGTTTTTAAAAAAATGAAGCTCTAATATATAAAATGTGAACTCTCCAAATTGACTGAGTCATTTGGAAGTTTATTCATGAAAATGTGCACTTTCTTCCTTCCCCGAGTTTTTCATTAAACTGCTCTTTGCCTCGTGTGTAAGTAGCAACTTTTTATGTTCTTTTCCCAGATGGGATGACCAGAAGAGTAAAGTCAACAAGTATAAGATTATTTATAACTTAAAAATAACTGTTAGCTAAAAAAAAAAAAAATTAAATTAAAAAAAAAATAACTGTTAGGGTTATTGGTGGGGGAAGGGAGGAAAGGACTCTGAAACTCAAATGTGCTTTATGGTATTCATTTAAAAGATGTATGGTCCTTAATTTTTTCATTTTTTATTTTATTAATAAAATTTCACAAATTGTGCATTCATTCTAAAACTCCAAATTTCTCATTTAGCCAACTTCTTTTCATTTTTTGTTATCTTTTATAATCCCTCTTCCCTCATTTTCTTCCTTCTACATTCTTCTACTAACAAATTTAGGGATAAAGGAAAGCTCAGGGATTGAACAAGTGAAGAAAAGACTATTGAAAAATACAGTGAGAAATCTTAAAACCATTATATAAATGAAGAAATAAGAACACAGAAGAGAAAAGGGACAGCATGGATAGAGGGAAAGAAAGAGAAAAATGGGAGAGGAGGCAAACAGTCAACAACTTCCTTTTTTAACAGCCCCTGGGTACTCCTGAACTGCAGCTATCCCATTCAGGGTGCGCTTTATTTCTTTATCCCCATGAGATGAGAGAACAGGAAGGGGGATTTCAATGAAAGCCTCTAATCCCCCGAGGGGAGGATGGAGGAAAAGAAATGGCCCAAGAACGCAAAAGTAAGAAATGCTGCTCATTTCCTAATTTATTCATTCACTTTTACACCTTCTTAGTAATAGTGCCTTTTCTTTTTCATTCCCTGACACAGCTTATGTCTTTTCTTGCCTTCATCCTCTAGTTACCATTTCTCTTATTCTCCCATCCCTTATAAAGTCAGTTTTTCCCCTTCTCCTATTCCTAGACTTTCAAGGCAGCCTCCAGATCCTTCAGCAGCCCCATCAGCTTCCTCTCTCACACTGCACATGGCTGTCCTGGTGCTTCAATTCATGCCCACTGTCAAAAAGACAAACTTAGTTACAGATATAAATTGGCTTTCACTTGTGATTCATGAATCAAGTCAGCCTCCATTGTAAAATAGAATGAGAGCTCCCACAGGGCAATGGCAGGACAGTGGGCTTTGTAAGGTGGGGACAAGGGAATAGAATAGGGGGGAAGAAAGCTGATTGGTTAACATAAGGTTACTTCAGCTTACTTTTATTATTATTATTATTTGTTTTTTTGGTAAGGGTTAAAACAGAGGAGACTCCCTTACAACCCTGACTCAAGTAGATTGAAATCTCATTTTTCAGGAAAAAGTGGGCTGTTGTGAGATCTATCTGCTTCTTTCAAGTGTCAGTTTGATGATGTGGCATTTAGCATGAATGATGTCATTTTGGCTTGGTCTGGTCTGTTGAAGCCTAGTGCAGGAGTCTCAGTTCAAAACAACAGCCTTTCATAATTTTTAACATGATCAAGTACAACACTATCAAGTCCCTCATCTCCATCACTTCCTCCTTACTCAGAAGATGACTCAGCCCCTTTCTTTATAGAGAAAAGCTAGAGCTATTTCAAGTTCTTGACCCATTCATGAGCCTCTGCCGTCCCACTTACTTCTTGATTCTTTCTGGTCTCAGATAATCAAATGTCCTGCAGCCCAAAGCTAGTTCCTTACCTAGACCCTAAATCCCATCCCTTCCAAGGACCTCACTCCAACAGTCATTTTTACCTCTACCCAGGTCTTGATCCCATTAGCTTTGGAAATGGGAAAAAACTTATTAACCCGGGACTGGTTAGAGCATGACATGACCAGAGAGGAAGAAGTGAATGATGTAAAGAAAAAGAAGTAAAGTACTTGTACATAGTAAGGAACCAGGGTTGGCGGGAGGGAGAGCTGGAAGAGAGAAGAAAGAGGAAGGAAAAGTCTTAGGGGGAAGAAAAGGAGGTGGGAGGTTTGCTCCTAGGAGTATGGGGTGTGAGAAATGGGATATTGCCAGGGGAATGACTGGGATTGACTTCAGCATCCTGCAAGACATATCAGTAAAGACACATTTTTCTGTTTGGACATGCTCCTTTTAATGTGACACAAAACAAGAAAATCGTCAATGTGTAGATGCAGGCTCCCATAAAGGTACATTGATATATCCCATCTTTAAAACAAAAATTAAACAAATAAGCAGAGGTAAAAGGCCCCCTCAATCCTATATCCCTCTCTGGCATATTGCCAAGGTTCTTGAAAGATTTCTTTATTCAAGGTCTCTACTTGCTCACTCTCATTACACTTTTGAAAAATAACTCAAAATAGCTACCATTTATTGAGTGTTTACTACGTGCCAGACACCTGAGCTTCACATACACTATTTCCTTTAGTCCTCAAATAACAATCCTTGCATTTTAATTTGGTTAAAGTCTCATTTCCCAGGTCAAACTAGAAGCAGTTTGTTAAAACTAGAAGGAGTCCCTTTTCCTCAGAGCCACCAGATATAAGTAAACAAAAGCAATCTTAATTATTCCTCTTCAACAAAAAGAGAGAAGGAAGAAAGGAGGTGCCCTGTCCCAGAGAAGAGCCAATTATTGCTCTTGAGGTTCATCAAGATAGAGTCCCACGAAACTGACAGTGGTATCCCAGTAGCCTTCAGGGTGCTAAGAAACGTCTTGTCCACCTTATGTCCTGAGCACAGGACTGGAATTCATCAGGCCTTTCCAAATACATTTCTGAAAGCCAATCTCATTCACAATTCAAACACAATACTGTCACCCACATTCAAGTTCCTACCTAATAAATTCATATTAAGAAACTCAAATGTTTAATGAACATGCATTTAATGAACATGAAACAATGCATTTAATGAACATGAAACAATGATTCAAGCTTTTATAGTCAGTCTTTAATAAAATAAAGACCTCTAAATCTATCTGGAGATAATTCCATTATTAGAAAAGATTTCTTGAAATAAAAATCTATTGAGTGCCTAATATAACCAGGCACTATTCTATACACTTGACATGTTTTGACTCATGTAGTCCTCACAACAGCTGATGCAATGTATACATTATAATTATTATCTCTGATTTACAGATTAGAAACCCCATACCCATCAGAGACCTTAAATAACTTGCTCAATTCCACACAGCTAGTCAATAATATAAGAGGGTTTGAATCCATACAATCTAGTTTTAGACTCCATGGTCCTCACCACTATCTCAAACTTTTATCTATATTCATAAAGTTGGGCTTCAAAAAAATCAAAGAAAAGTTTATGATGCTCTGACAGATTTGAGGATTTAGTTTTACAGTGCTTCATGTGTAAAAAAATAAAAGGAATACATAACAGTACATATTTTATTTTAAATAATTATTTGTAAGTATATTTGCCATGGTGTATAGACACATGGTCAACCATATAAAGGTCTTACTAACTCTCTGAACGAACACCAGCAGCATTAAGACTTTTAATGCCATTATATCTACTTGCTGTGCTGTTTGCAATTCTGTTTCTTTCTTTTCAATATCTCTCAGGTTGGTCCCTTCCATTCCTTCCCTCATCTGCTGTTTTCAGGCTCTATCTCTGCCCTTCCATCCCTCACTGCACACATTTACCACTAACTTTCTTACAGCTCTTGCTATATTCTTTCCATCTTATGTTACAGACATTTGGGTACATATTTTACCTAGTAGAGCATTATCTCCTTACTAAATACTTTGGAATGAGTGAATTCTTTTTATGATCATTTCACCTTGGGAAGTAAGAAAAGAGCAATGAAAAGGTATCATTCACTGCATGGGAAGTTCCTGCAGAATTTTATTCCTGGAACAGAAGAAAGAAGTCATTCTAAATGTGTTGTATAGTTGGTAAATTTTTATTGATAAGTAAATTGGAGATAAACTTGTATTTGTCAGTACAAACTAGTCATAAAAATGAAGCAACCTTATGTATTTAAATATATTGTTTCCCTAAGTGGAGGGGGAAAAAACACAACAGTAATTAGCCTACTCCTAATCAGTTACTGGAATAACTGAGAGACAATAATATAATCAGACATAAGATATAGGTGACTGTTACCATTGTCTTCTGTAACCCTAACATAACTAATGTATAGGAAGGCATTTTTAATGCTATTGGATCACATAGATAGGCTGGGCTGAATAGAATACTCATTCATAAAATGTATTTGTTTTGGGATATAAATGTGTTATGTATATATTCATAAATTGGGATAAGGTATCTTAAAATATCTTGTCAATTTGGAGGCCCTTTTTGGTAAGCCAATGTCTCTTTTCACATCTTTCATTATGGCTCTAAGGAAGGACAAGGTGAACGCTATCACAAAAAGGAGAGGGTGTTAACAAAGGGCAGTGGTTCTGAACTTGAGCTGCATATTAGACTCATATAGAGAGCTTTTAAAATTCCTGATGCACAGACCATTCCAATTAAATTGGAATCTGCTTAAGTGGGACTTGTCATTTCAGATTTTTAAAAATTCTCTGAGTGATTCCAAGAATAAGCAAGGTTGATAACCACTGACAAAAGAAAATCCTGTGTCAGAGCAGGAGGAACTGGAAAACTCCCAAATGCAGTAGAAATCTTTCCAAATGGAAAATTGCAAGCCCAACACACGTTGGCTACTATTGTCCCTTTCAGGACCTGGAGATAGGGGAAGCGAAGCTGGGGACTGAAGGAGGGGATATAGGTAAGGAGACATGTGTTATGGCCTCACCACTCCCTATTACTACTAGTCCTGGTGAAGATTTCTAGTAGGAGAATGCCTGGAGCTGCAAAAAATCTCACTGAGAGGTTTACGCTATTTGTAACTCAGCCCCATAGAAGGGGACTGGCTTATGGTATGTCCTTTGGACTAGCCTGGGGCACTTGTGGCAGAGTAAAGTCTTTGGGGTGGTATGGTTAGGTTGCTGGAATTATCAGGGATATTGAACTTAGATCTCCAAATTCTTCCTCCGTTCCAGAAGAGCATCTATTGGCAGTGCCAAAGCAGATAATTGTATATAGAAGACGATAGGAGACAAAAATTGGTCTGCAGATTTCTGACCCCTCCTACTAACCCCCAAGGGCAGAGCTGACCCAGCCTGTACTCAGATGCCATCATGGCAAGAAAAAATATAAAAGGAGAAAAATCTCAGAGAAAAAAAAAAAAAAACTGAACTAAAAGATGCCTGGAATACCATAAGGCACTATCTGTCCAGCTTTTATGGTCAAGAAGAAATAATTTCATTAAAGGATACTACTTTTTGTTTTCATATTTGTACTCCATTAAATTTCAGGTGATCCCACAAAAGAGTGGCAAGCTCTTTGGCCAGTGCTCAGCCTGGAATAAATTCTGAATAAATGTCAGCTTAAACAGTTAATTCAGAGGTTATTTTATGACATAAGGATTAATGATCAAATTTTGGAGACTAAAGGATTCCCCGAGGACCATGCCGATGGCCTTCTTCAGGCCTCTCCTGACCATCAGCTCCACTCTGTCCATAAATAAGGACAGGACCTTATTTATGATGCCCCCCAGCCCAAACATTGTGAATAAATGAAGAAGAGAGATGGTTCCACAGTTTGTTCCTTTGTTCCATTTTAGTGTTATTTTCACTATGATTATGGTTTTATTATGATTTGTCCTGTATTTCAATCTGGAATCAGGAAGTGGTTGTGTGTACAGAAAGCATATATTTTAGGGAGCCCCAATGTAACCAAACCCTTCAATACTGTATTGTACCTACAAAAGATGGGAGCAAGTCTTCAATTAAGAGCCAAACCAAAAAACCTTGATGATACAGCTTAGTGATTATGTGTTTTTATAGTACTAGTGAACACACATTAAATATAGGAAAATGATACTTATGAAATTTGGAATCTGGTTCTGCGGCAAAGGATAGGGTCTTGGACTAGAGGTTTGAAGACCTCAGTTCAAGTTCATTACTAAGCCTCTGGGCCAGCCTGCATTTCTTCCTATAGGTTTTTCTCAGTTATAAAATGTAGATGGTTTCTGCTCTACTTCTCCTAAGGTTGTCATGGCAATCAAATGAGATACTTGCCTTAAAGGGCTTTGTAAACTGCAAAGAGCTAGTCACATTGCAATATCATTATTCCAAGAGGCTTTGCATTGAGGAATTCTATTCATCCTTCTGGTTATTCTTTTGTATCCTTCCCCAGGCCGTTTCTCTCCTCTTCCAAATCCTAATGACATTTAGTGATTACCTTGCCAGCACTGCTAGGTCCTAAGAGATGCCATTCCTAAGTCAGTTTTCAAGTTATTTTATTGTTTTCCCCTCTTGTTTTAAGTGCTGTATGGCAGGAAAATCTTACTTTGCTACTTTTAAACTCCCAGAGTTTGCTCACTAAATCATTCATGGGAGGACGCAGCTGAAGAATTCCATATTGACTTTCAAGTTGCTTTGCTATCCAAGCCTATTCTTATGTTAACTAAAAATTCCTATTGTCAGTAATGTGTAGCTAATTTTGCCTATCTTAGAATTACCTGGAACCTCATTCCCCTTATATTCCTCATTCCCCTTACAGTGCATGATGGTGACGATGGACCAGGCATGTTCACAGATCTAACATCACAGCTGAAACCAGAGCCCTTGTGGGGAAGGAACTCAGCTTTATTTATATAACATATCTATCCCTCAAGTTCTGGGTTTCATCGAAACCACATCTGGCTCCAGAGAGGGATTCTAAACTAGAGTAAGATTTGCCTCCTCAAATCTGAATGACCACATTTACTCTGATCGTGAGGTATATTTTCAAAAATTTAGGACATCATAAAAAATGTTGATAAATTTTATAGTGGCATTTATTTCATGGTTTTAAAACCCTGTTTAATATAACTTTATTATGCTTCTGTGTTTAACAATATATTTTCAAAGAACTATCACAATAATAAAACTATTATACATTAGCAAACATGTATTTATAAAGCAAATAAATATATCCAGTAAACCTAAGTGTAACAACTCAGATAATATCAGATTCCATTAAAAAAGAAAAACCTCCCTCTAGTGTCTAGTGTATTTTTAAGGTCTGCCAATATATGCAGTTTGCAATGTGATATAAGCTTCTTATGTACTCCACCCTTATTAAAATACCAACTGCAGGAGACAGACTTTTGGTGTGCAAACGTAGTGTTTTTTTACTGATGGAATGCATGATAGCTATGCTGAGCTTTATATCAAAAAGCAAACCGAAATCAAGATCTTTAAACAAGGTCAGAGTACATAACGCACATATACATACATGGCTCAAAACACAAAGCATCAGAACGGGAATAAAAATTGTATGAATATTGCAAAACCAAGGGCCTTATTCTATCTGAACAATGCTCTGCTTAAAGCAAGAATTTATTTTTTTAACTTAGATATGTTGCTACCTAAGCATAGCAAGTTAAAAAATAATTGATATGAAAGTCACCAAGAATTTCTATAAAAAGCTTTTACTATCTTAGACAAAGCAGATTTCAAGTTAGCAATTTGAAACAATAAGACCAAAAATTAACATCTGTTAAAAAATGTCTTTAAATATTTCTCTTGATTTGTATACTAATTTTATGATTTGAGATTATCACCTGGGATTAATATACTTCAACTTCTCTATCTGAAAAAAAACAAGAGCAATATCCTTCGTCTTCATTCTACATCTGATTAGTTAAAAAAATGTGCATGGCTCATAACTGTCACTGATGAATTGACTATGAAAATGCTGCACTTTCTTTTAAATAGAGATGCTTTACAAACACCCCTTATTTTATGTATGAAATACACACACACACACACACACACACACACACACACACACACACATACAACCCCAAGGGGAAAATATTGCTTAGATGTAGAAGTAATACTTACACATCTATAAGTATAGTGGTGAGTTCAACCTGAATAATGATAAAGGAAATGAAGGCTATAGCAATTTCTGTTACTACCTTTATCAACATGCATGTGGGCAACTATCATTTATTACTTTATTAGCATGCATGTGTTACCCTGCTAAGTGCTTTACAGGGGTCATGTCAATTATGTAATAATCATACACTAATTATATAAAAAGATACAATCATTATATCCATTTATAGATGAGAAAACTAAGGTTTTGTGAGACTAATTAACAGGCTTGAGTTTTTATAAGTAGAAAGATATCAGGTACATTATTGGTAAGTTCAAGTAAAGCAATCTGATCTAAGAGTCTAAGCTGTACCTAGTGAATGAACATTTCCTAAAATATAAACTCTTTTCAAAAGACCAAATTTAGCATACCCTTCTTTAATATAAACTATATTTAATCAATCAGTTCCTTTCATCATCATATAATCATAATTAGATATTTTTGCAACTGAAGAACAAAAACTTCTTTGTTTTGGTTATAAACAAAGTTAATCAAGAGGCAAGATATAAAAAACACAAATCAGTTTGAATCATCAGTGAAATATGTTTTGTGTTTTCCTTACAAAATCATGGACCAAATAGTAGTACCCTAAGGTCTCAGTAGAAATTGTATTTTCATTACTTGATATCAACAATTTTAATATGTGCTAAATGAATGCTACTAAAATTATCATAGTATGGGCTTATGAACTGATATCTAATAGAATCAAACATATTCATCAGCCAAAATGATGGGCCTAGTCTCATCACAGAAGGCAGTGTGTGATACGATCATGATTTGTCAAATAAAAATAATATTAATAAAAAAAAGAAGGTAGCATGTGAGCATAAAGAGAGTAGATAAACTTTGGTGGCAGATGATTTTGTACTCCAGTCCTGACTCTGCTACCTAAGAATTGTGAGATACTGGGAAAATCCCTTAACCAAACTGAGTCTCAATGCTGATAATAAGATCTGTCTAAATAAAACATACAGAATGGCCTACAGGTGTCTTTACAAGGACTTGCTCTAGTACCACAGCAGTCAGCATGGAAGCAGGAGGCCCCTCCCACCAAACTATTCCTGAGACCACTTCTTGGTACAGCATTGTGTAATAATACATGCTTATGATGTCAGTGAAAGATTAACTATATAGTTGGGTGTGGTGGTATGCACCTGTGGGAGACTGCGGCAGGAAGATTGCTTGAGCCCAAGAGTGTGAGGTTGCTAATGAGCCATAATGACACCAATGTACTCTACTCGGGGCAATGGAGTGAGTGAGACTCTGTCTCTAAAAATTAAAAAAAACAACAACAAACAATAGACTGTGATGTTTCATGTCCATGAGGCAGGAAAGCATGTGCCCACCTAGGCACTCACCTCCCTGTGGGTCTATCCACCCATCCATCACCTAGAATCAAAACCTGACTCTGACACTAAATGAGTAACTCTGTGTCTATGAAAGTTATTTATTTTCTTTGTGCCTCAGTTTCTATCTCTGTTCAAAATGGGAATAATAATAGCATTTACCTCATAGGGTTATTTTGAGGATTAAGAGTTAATATATGTAAAGTGCTTAGAACAATAGTGGTTGGTACCTTGTAGCTGTTTTTAAATTATTTCTATGATTAATGTTCTAAAATACTATTATTAGATATTAAGAAAGAGACTCAGAGGTTATGGCTTTCCCAGTTTCACAGCTAGTAAACGACAACCCTAGGGCTTGGGCCAGGCAGATTTTTTCATGCCAAGTTCCATTTCTTTCCACTATATCGTGCACTCTCCCTTTCAGAAAAAAATCTCATTTTCTATTATCTGAAAGTGTCACTTATCCAAAATACTTTAATTCCAATAATTAAGTCATTATGATCTATTATAAATGAAAAAGCTGGACCTTCAGGCATTTCTAGGGACATCTTAGATTTCTTTCAAACAACACCCTCTATTTACCGGTGTTTTATCTTGATTATTTTATGTCACTTTGGACACTGACCGAAACCATTAAATTAACATATTCCTTTGGCAGGTGGAGAAATATACATTTTCTAAATAGAACAGAACGGAGTTAAAGATACAAAAGTAAAACAAGAACAACTTACATGGGGAAACGCTACTATTTTAATACTTAGGGAAGTCAGTGGAGGGGAAATTGCCTACACTTGACTGAGACAAAATAACAGATCATTCTTTTCATATTTTTGCACACTAAATTGTTGTCGATTTAAGAGACACCATCGATGTGAATAACAGGGCTTCTTTTTTTTTTTTGTGGAGAACAAAATGCTATACCACAAGTAATACACATGTTGATCATGAAATGCCACCAACTTCCTGAAGCATAATATAAAAACCTGTGTGTCCCAGGAATGAGCAAATAGTATGTGATAATATTTCAATATCCAGGTAAGTGAGGCTAATGGGACTAATGAGGAAAGGGAATAGAAATGGCATTTAAAAAAGACACAAGAGTAACTGAGAGAACATAGTGATGACTTTGGCTGTGTGTATAAAGGAGCTGATGGAGCCTCAGTTTTTTCTTTTTTCTTCAATGAAAAACTTATGCAACCAGACAAACACAAACAAACACAAAAAAGGATGGTTCTGCAACCCATACAAATTTGAACTGCTTTGTTTTCTTGCTTGGTTACATTCAAAGAAACTCTACTCTGGCATCCAAAAATAAATAAAAAGTAGTTTATGCTGTTATAGCCATCAAGAAAATCACAGAGGGAGATGATACTCAATGTACACAGCAATACTTTAAATAACCTTTCCCCATTTTCCTTCTCTCAAACTCTCTTACTTTTCTACTTTAAGACCCCAAACTCTTCCCTCTAATGCAGCATAACCTATACACCTACGTTTTCCCCTCTTGCCTTTTTCTTCCAATTCCATTTTTATTTGCTTATTATTGCCATACATCCAAAGAACGTATACCATGTGTATGTATAATATGAAAAAACTTTTAAAAAATGAACACCTGTGTACCTGTGTTCAGCCTCGCAGTCTTCCCCAACATCAGTGCCCCTCCACTTTGAGATATCCACCATTCTGAAATTTGTGTTAGTCAACCTTTACTTTTTAAAAACAACATAGTTTTAATACATTGGAATGCCTCTCCAAACCATGGGCTATTTTTGAACTTTGTATTGATGAAAACATACTTGATATACTTTTCTGACATCTCTCTTCTTTTCCTGAATGATTTTGAGATGTAACCATGTTGATAAGTGTATTTATTATTCATTGCTTGTTACGGGCTTTGATGGTAAGTGTTTCCTTGAGAAAATAAGCCACAATTTATATATCTAGTCTACTGTTGATAGAAATTTAGATTACAGTTTGGAGCTAGTAAGTAAATTGCTTCTATTGACTTTTCCTGTACATATGTCTAAGGGCATTTGCTAGAGCAGGGGTCCTCAAACTTTTTAAACAGGGGGCCAATTCACTGTCCCTCAGAGAGTTGGAAGGTTGGACTATAGTTTAAAAAAAAAACTATAAACAAATTCCTATGCACACTGCACATATCTTATTTTGAAGTAAAAAAACAAAATGGGAACAAATACAATCACACTGCTTCATGTGGCCTGTGGGCCGTAGTTTGAGGACCCCTGTGCTAGAGTCTGTCTAGAATATTTACCTGGGTTACTGAATATGGGCACAGTAACCTGTATGACAGTGCTAGTATCTGTAGGCTTTGAGGGTCTGTGTATGTAGCTTATTGTTTTTGCTGATTACTCCTCATAAGGGTTTGCATGAGTTTTGATTGTGAACTTAGGTCCCTTGGAGTTTTCTCTCTGAGAATTTTTTAAGGTAAGAGACCATATTATTTGAGAAAGAATTAGGGTTTGCTTTTACCCCTGTAGCACTTTCCACAGGGGTCAACTTTAATCTGAGTTTATATTTTGGGCCCTTTACCTGTTTATGAGTAGATATCTTAGGGAGAGTTATTCTACTCAGAGTCAAGGTAAAGATGAGGAAAGTAAGAGGTCCCTCCATCAGGTGGTTTCTCCCAGCAGGTACTGTAGTTTGGGTGGGTGGGGATTCCATGGCTTTATGAAGGAGTCTACTCCGACTACCTGCTTGTCTTTGTTTCATAGGCTTTAGCTCTTGTGGTGGTAATACGCAGCCATCAGGCCTTGGCAGATGGCTCCAGCCTATGCTTTTCTTCCTGGACTCATACACTTTCTCATTTTTTGCCTCTAAGAATTTATTTTTGTTTCCAGGTTTGATGTGCATTAGAAATGTGGTCTTAACATTTTATTTAGTATCTTCAGGCATTCTACATCTAGGAGGTGTAGACCATGTTTCTAGAAGCCACACCCCTCTGTTTCCAAAGGTTTTAATTTTGCTCCTTCTTTATATATGGTTTCCAAAAGCCACCTCTGCACTTTTTTCTTTTTGCTTTTTTCATTCCTTCACTTCTTCCTTCTTTAATTTTCCTCTCTCACTTTCTCTTGAACCAAAGCAACTAACTATTACTGGAGGGTGCAACATATTAGAAAGGAGGGTTCCCCTTCTTCAAGCATTCATTGGAAGGACTTACTATGTATTACCCTACCTGTGTCAGAGACTCACCCTAAGTGCCATACCAAGATTTTAAAGATCTTCCAAATACCTGCATCTGTGTGCCAAGTTCTATGTTAAGTGGTTCACAGACATTCCTCACTAAAAACATAAGAAATTATGTATTCCTATTCCTATTTAAGAACGAACAAACCAAACCACAGAATGTTAAGTAATTTAACTTAAGGTCACACGGCTTAGAAGAGGCAAAGCAAAACTGAACACTAATCTGCCTTCTAAGGCTAAGTTCTTTCCATGCTGCTTCCCAAAAAATTAATTAAATCCCGTATATGTGGGCCAGCTTAGAACAGGCACATGAGCAGCTGGATGGCCTACACAACTGAGTTTATGATCGTTTATTTAGGAGTGATCACATTAGCTGTTGCCAACCATTTGTGGCAGGTTGTCTGATGGGTGAGTTGGTGGGAGCAGTATGGGTCCCTCAGACAGCATTTCATCTATTCTAAATGGCACTAACTTTCCTGGGGAGGACATGGTTAGAGCTCCCACTCAACCAACACCTTGGGATATTTTGGGTCCCCTCATCAGTTGCTACGTGTCACATGTCCCTTTTAGATGTGAAGCTGATAAGAGGAAGTTGTGCTGTTAATTTATGCCCCCCGGCTACCTTAAATCCTTTCGTTCCTAATTAGAAAGATGATCTGTTTAATATCCATGCTAGGGTTTCTTGGAATGAAAGTTGTAATGCCAACATTATACTTATCTTATTTTCCTTTGGTTACTTGCTTGGATTTCTTTGCCATATTATAGAAATAAACAGTTCGTTGGTTTCTATTATTTAAGTTTCAACTACTGATAAGGTAGTAAGCAAGGGAATATTTTAGGTTATGTTTATCAACAAATGCTCGTCTCAGTATTTTGGTTAACTTAGACACTGATATAAGACTCATTCAGGGAAAGAAATATTGATCAAATAGCCCATTCCCAGGTGGGCTTTCCCTTGTACCCAAACCGAGCTAATGAACGACACAGCCCAATCTCTGATTATGGATTATGATTATATGCTCAGGAATCTGATCATTCATTTCATACACAGTGACCTGCCAGCAAAATACCAACTCCTTAAAACCTAGAACACAAAGCAATGAACCCTGTGCTGTTCATCATACTTCCAAATAATTAAAACAAACCCAAGGCAAACACATGAAATGTAAGAAGAATTGATGGTGGAAAGAAAAAGTTAATTGCTAAAATTTTCATTTCCTGAGTTGGCCTATGGTCAATCAAATAATTATTCTGCATTACTAGAAATATTTGAGATTTCTATAGATTCATAATGTTATTTGTTCCAACATATTAGGCACCTCATCAGGTCTGAGGTTCCCCCACCAACTACCTTATAAACTGCTTTTGCTTCCTTCTATATATTCCAGTGTTCGGTAAGTAAATGAATCTTAACTCATGGGTGCCAACTGTAGCTAGGAAAGAATCTATGAGCCCGTTGGTGTTGGAATTGTCATTTTTTGTTTGAAAAAAGATCGTTAAGAACAGGAATTTCATGATAAGCATGCATTATGGCCAGGGCTCATGTATTCCTAGATTTTTTGAGCCTGACAATACTTCTACCCCATCCGGTACCATATGTAACGCAACCTTGACCTAAAAGATCTGCTCCCTCTTGGCACAAGAAGTATTTTATGCTCCCTTTCAAACCTAAACAGAGGGCTTCTCCTAAGCAGGAATTGGAAACTGTGCCAAATTGCACATAATTGTGTAGGATGAAATTTGTAATGCAGGCTAAAACTTGCTGGAAACTCAGCTGAGACCACCAAATTCATTTAGCTGGGTTTGGTTGGAGGCCAATCCTTTATTCACTGAGCTACAAAGCCTCTAGAGATTTTATTTGCTCACAGAAATATCAGAATCCTGCACTAGAATCTTTCTCTGCATGCAACTCTTTCTCTGCATGCAAATTGAATCAGTTTGCTGTTTCTTCTCATACTTATGCTCCTTGAAGTTCTCTAGGGGATTAAAAGTTCGGAAAAAAAGAAGTAGATTTTGGAATAGAACACAAACAACTCTGGATGCTGAAAAATTAAATTTCCCTTATTGTTTGCTTTAAGAGGCAACACATCATTAAGTTCAAAGTCATTTCAATGGAAGCACCCCAAAGCCTGCTGCCACAAAGACATTTAGCGAAAAATAACTTCTGATTTCAAAAGGAATCATGCAAATATTAGACATAACGTTCAGTAATGAAACTGTTGGTGAAAATGGAGAATATACCAAGTAAAACCCACTAAAAGGAAATATCCCAACATTTTAAATAGTAGCTATTTTAAGAGCAGGATTATAGATGATTTCTCTGTTCTTTTCTCTATTTTCCAAATTTTCTATCATATGACTTTAATACTCTTCATAATAGAAAAATAGACTTATTGGAAAAGAACCCTAGATACCTTACAGATGGTTTCGTTTCTTCTCATGCCATTCACATACTGCTGTAAAGTGTGAACCTGTCGACAGTGTGACTCTTGTAGGCACCCACATTAGGGGGAAAACAATACCAGCTTGTATTTCATAAAACTCCTGCATTCCAAAGGACTCAAAACCCATTTAACAAGCTCCATTTCATAACATAATTCCATTCACCATCTTTCTGAAATTTGTTTCTTACAATTATTAACTCCTGAGATATACTCAGATTCAGCTTTATTTACTTATTTGGTGGCATGGAAAGCAGAATGTGGGAAACTTAAAAATAGACTATTTTTCTTTGTTTCTTTCCTAAGGGAAAATGAACGGGCTAGGATTATGCCCAAGACTTGATAGTGATAGAACACAGGAAAGGGGACCCTTTTTATGCCACTGAAATTCATGGGTCCATTAGTGGGCATTGGCATGAATTTTCATGTGAGATGTTAGAATATTCACAACATATTCATAAAGTGCAGTATTTCTCAAAGGAATGCTGCTGGCATTTTGGATTGGACAGCTCTTTATTGTATGGGACTGTCTCCTGTTGCAGGGTTTTGAGTGTCCCTTTCCACTACCTTAACCAGTAACACCTCCCTTCAGTCACTGGGAAAACAGAAATCTTTCCACCCACTTATGATTGGCTGCCTTTGGTCACTGTTAATATAGGATATTGTACCTACTCACTTCAAGGCATGAAATAGTACTAATACTGTTTGTTCCCTCCTATACAAGAGGGCACCAAAGCTCAGAGAGTTCTAAACCTTGCCCATATTTGTACCCCTAATAAATGACAGAACCAGAACTGGAACCCAGGATTCTGACTTCCTACAACCCAGTACTCTGAAAGCAAAGACAGGACTCCTAGCTCCGTATTCCTTCAACGTGCTTTTGTACAGCTCCTTGATCGTGTGACTTCAAGTTATTATTGCTTCATCCTTACTTTCAGTTCAATTCAACTCATTCAGGAGTTAAAGTGATTGAGTGAGATAAGCAGAAAGAGGGAGCTGCTTGGGGATGAGGACAAGACACAGAGTGTATCCCAGGAAAGCCACACCAGACCTGCCAGCCTTCCGTGAAGGAGGAAGATTTAGAAAACGACATCTGGCTTTGTGAACAATACCGGTAATCCAAGCTAATATATACTGAGCACTAGTCAAGTGCTAAGTACTTTGCTAGATGCTTTAATTTGTAACCTTCACCATAAATTCTGGAGGATTGACATTATTATTATTATTATTGCTATAGAGGAGGGGGAACTGAGGATCAGAAAGCTTAGGCAACTTTTTGAAGGTTACTTAATAAGATGGGCAGCTGGGTGTGGTGGCTCATGCCTGTAATCCTAGCTCTCTGGGAGGCTGAGCTGGGAGGATCCCTTAAGCTCAGGAATTCAAGTCTAGTCTGAGTAAAAGGGAAACCCTATCTTTACTAAAAACAGAAAAACTAGGTGGGCATGATGGAGCACCACTGTAGTCCCAGCTACTCGGCAGGCCAAGGCAGGAGGATCAGAGAAGCCCAGGAGTTTGATGGTACAGTGAGCTATGATGATGCCACTACACTTTAACTGGGGCAACAGAACGAGATTCTGTCTCAAAACCAAACCAAAACAAAACAAACAAGAAAAAACAAAAAACAAAATCAAAAACGAAAAAACCCCCCAAACCAAAATACTCCACAAGACCTGAACCTGAGTGTATCAAATGTCAAAGCAGGTTATACGTGGGAGGGCTCCATTAACCCTGCTGGGTGGGGACTTTGGTGTATTGCCAACACTTTAATGAGAACACCCTTAGAAAGGTTATAAATAGTATAAATTGTGCTTAATACATATCATACATGATTAAAATGGCTGAAGGCTTAAAAAAGATGGGGAAAGACCTGCAAACATAATTTTGGTGCAGAAATTGAGAAACTATGACCACTGGCAAGGACGCTATTCAAATGATCTTTCTGGTGAGTAAGAAAACCACTGTTAGTAACCATCTTTTGTGCCAAGCATTGTCCTCAACCTCTGTCCTCCTCTAATGCAGAACTATTTCTGGGAAAAGAAGCACATTATTAAGCCATAAGTCACTGGTGAATGATCTATCACGTAACTTTTCCCAGAGATGACAGGTGCCAAAAATTCTTAGGACAGAATCAGATTCTGGGAGCAGAAGAATGGGAACTAAAGGGGTCAAAAAGGCCCAGATGGCGAGCGAGGGACACATTCACACACCAACTCTCAGTTTGTACTAAAAAGTAACTCCAGCTCAGTGTGGGCATGCCTGTGTGTTTGCATGTATTTTTATCTAATTGTGTATAATTATTATAAAAACGAAATTGTGATTGAGTTGAACATTATCCAAATTACTGGCTGAGAGCATGGCAGTATGAGTGCTTATAGAACATACTCTAAAATGAGGAGAGTTCAAATGTTTGAAGTCAAAGAAATCTCATATCCTTGCCCTCTGAAATGTCTGATTTATACAATTACAATAATCCCTTCTAGTTAGCTTATAATACCAGGAAATAAATTCTTAATTGTCTTAACCAAAAACATATGTTCACACAAAAACTAGTACATGAATGTTCACAGCAGCATTATTCACAATAGCCAAGCTGTGGAAACAATCCAAATGTCCATCAAACAATGAACACACAAGTGTGTTATTTGCATATAATGGAATATTATTTAGGCATGAAAAGGAATGAATTACTGATAGACATTAAACCATGAATGAACCTTGAAAACATTAAGAAGCCAGACACAGAAGCCCGCATATTATTACATGGTTATATTTATATGAAATGTCCAGAATAAGGAACACAGGCAGAATGTAGATGGGTTATTTCTAAGGAATAGGAGGAGGGGAGGAATTGGGGGTGGCTGCTTACAGAGCGTGGGGTTTCTTTTTGGAATAATGGAAATAAATGCTCTGGAAGTAGTGATTAGGATTATGCCACAATGTGAATATACTAAAATAACTAAATTTTACATTTTAAAATGGTTAAGTTTTATGTTATGTAATTTTTTTTTTTTTTGAGACAGAGCCTCAAGCTGTCACCCTGGGTAGAGTGCCATGGCATCACAGCTCATAGCAACATCAAACTCCTGGGCTTAAGCGATTCTCTTGCCTCAGCCTCCTAAGCAGCTGGGACTACAGGCACCCGCCACAGTGCCCGGCTATTATTTGGTTGTAGTTGTCATTGTCATTTGGCAGGACCTGGCTGGATTCCAACCTGCCAGCTCTGGCATATGTGGCTGGCACCTTAGCCGCTTAAGCTACAGGTACTGAGCCAGTTATGTGAATTTTATCTCTATAAAAAATGCAAAACATATTCTTAATGGCCCTAATTTTCCCATAGAAGGGACAGAGAACATAAAAACAACTGAGGCTAACTATCATTTTCTTCATATTCTATTCTTCAGTATGTGGGAACAATAGTTCTGAGATTAAGTAGTGTTCATTAAGCTCTTTCTAATGCCAAATATTGTATAAGAGCATACCTAGCATAATCTCACTCCATTTTCACAACCCTAAGTATATAATGGTATCCTTACTGTAGTGAGGACAAAACTGGCTAACTGACTTGACCAAAGTCACATGTCTAGTAAATGACACAGCCAAGAATTGAACTATTTAGTTCTATTTGGTCCAAAGTATAATGTTCTTGCTCACTATTCCATACACCCTCCTTGGAAAATTACATGAGAGGGAGCTTTAGATTAAGTAACAATAAAGTAAATTATATTCTTTGGAGTGTAATCCATGGTGGGAGTGGGGGAGATATGCCGACAGCTGGGGGATGGGGATTGTTCAGGGTCTGAAATGATAGCAGTGTCATTCTAGCAGAAGAATAAATTTAGAGATGAAAACTGCATAATTATAAAAGACAACTCTTCTTAATTTTCGTGTTTTCTGATTCTAGGTTATGGAAAAACAAATGAAATACATATTCTACCTTGTAGCTGGCAATACTTAGACTACTAAGCTTTTGGCATTGTATTTGACTACACTTAAGAAAAATATGTATAACCGAAGAAATAAAATTCAGATGAAGAAAAAGAGGAATCAGACTCAGTCTTAGGAACTTGAAATGGTGAAAAAATAACCCTAGTAATGTCACAGGAATGCTTAAAGCTCATCTTTGTTACAAAATATCCCAAAAGAGCCCTCGGAAGTATTTGAGGTATTCCTCTGGCTAGAAAAACCCTGCTCTAGAACTCCTTGCCCTCTGGGAATCCATGGGGGCAGGGAGCTCAATCCTTGTTCTTTTTAAAATTTATTGCTAAGGTAAAATGAAATATGTTAATAATGCTTTTGACAAAGGGGTTATCAACTGTTGGAACTCAATGTATTTTTAATTAAAGGTCTTAATTAAAACATTCAGATGTTTAACAGGATTCTTCTGAAGTAATTGGGAAAAAATACTTTGCTCAGGGTAGCCCTACATATATTTTTAATCAACAGCCTCCCCAAAAGATCCCTAATAAGAACATACACTCCAGGGTTCTTTCTGTTAGAAAGCATTCCCTTACATATTTCAAGCACTCGATAACTTTCTGGAAATTTGGAGAGAAGATATCCTGGTATGGCTGACAGGTCTGTAGGGCTTAGAATTGGGGACCATGACAAATCTGAGGCCTCTTAGCTTTGACATAGATCCACTCTTGTAATCTTATCTCTCCAACCATGGAGCTTTTCCCTTATCTCCTAACCCTGAAGTGTGTCAACTTTACTGATTCATTTTAACACCTTCTGGAAAGTAGTGAAAAATGAAGTACACAAGTTTTTTTCCTAAGAAATATGCATCAGGTAGCTGCATAAAACTTCTTAGGGTGATTTTTAAAGCAAGAATCATATTCCATGGTATACATACACCATAATTTATTAATCTATTCATGGGTCAATGGGCACTTGGGCTTCCATGACTTGGCAATTATGAAAATATTCTTCTTAGTAAAGTATCTCATGAATGGAAAAAAATATATCCAATGCACTCAGTACTACTATGAAACCAATTTATAATCACACTTTCATATGAGAAATGAGTCACAACTATAGCCCAGGATGAAGGAGGGAAGGGGAGGGGGAGGGGAAGGCAGGGGGGTGGTGTGATAGAGGGAGGGTTAATGGTGGGACCACACCTATGGAGCATATTGCAAGGGTACAAGTCAAATCTATCAAATATAGAACACGAATGTCTTAACACTGTAATTAAGTAAATGAGATGAAAGTTATGTTAATTAGTTGGATGTAAGAACTCCATTGTAAGTAAATGAGGTGAAAGCTATGTTAATTACCATATGTACTCAAGTATAAGCCAACCCGAGTATAAGCCAACCCCCTTAATTTTACCCTAAAAACTGGGAAAACTTAGTGACTCGAGTATAAGCCGAGGTAGAAAATGCAGCAGCCACTGGTAAATTTCAAAAATAAAAAAATAAAAATATATACCCAAAACAATTACAATAATTGAGGAATCAGTAGGTTAAATGCTTTTCAATATTTATTGCTAAACAAAAACTGTAAACTAGCAACAACAACTTTAAAACTTTAAATAAAGTGCAGAAAACTGTAGCTTAACAGGTAATCAAGCTAAATCACAATCACCAAATCAAATAACCTGTATGACCTGAGTATAAGCCGAGTTTGGGTTTTTTGGCACAAATTTTGTGCCAAAAAAACTCGGCTTATACTCGAGTATATATGGTAGTTGGATGTAAGATCATATTGAATCCCACAAAAGCATAAATGTATTCATGACCTATGTATATAAGACTTAATAAAAGAAAAAAAAAAAAAAAAGCAAGAATCATGATTTAGTGTATTCAAAGAAAGGAAAAGAAAGTAAGCTTGACCAAAACAACCCTCTTAGAGTTTGGAACAACAGGGTGTGTTACACCCTCAGATTTGTCATGGCCCCCAACTCTAAGCCCTGCAGACCTGTCAGCCATACCAGGATATCTTCTCTCCAAATTTCCAGAAAGTTATCGAGTGCTTGAAATATGTAAGGGAATGCTTTCTAACAGAAAGAACCCTGGAGTGTATGTTCTTATTAGAACGTAGAAATTCTAACATTTATTGCATAGGCTCAGGAACATACTTCCGTTTAGGGGATTATTCTTAAACTAGTTTAAAATGGAAGAAAACTTTGCATAGTGTATTTCACTAGCTACAAAAATCCACAAAATTTGCTTTAGAAACATCCCATACTCTAATTCGTATTTGAAGAGTTTATATAATTTTAGAAATTCTTCTTGCTATGGAGAGATAACTGATGGGTTAAAACACCAACTCTAATTTTTAACTCTGCTTAATGTTCTGCAGGTACTTCTAAAATAAACATATTAAGAGCACTAAGTCATTTGATTAGCCTACTTTAGACTTTTATAGAAATTAAAAGTAGAACAATACTTGGCTATTATTTTGTTGTAGTTGGGCTGGGTTTGGGTTCAAACCTGCCACCCTAGGTATATGGGGCCTGCACTCTATTCACTGAGCCACAGGCATTGCCCTACTTAGTTTTATCTCCTATCTCTTTTATTAGCTCTCTTCTATTACTGTGAATTGATTAGTTCAGATACTGTCTTTCTGGTCCATTCATTACAAAATGATCTGGTCCATTGCAAAATGTTGCCTTTCATGTTTCTTAAAGGGCAAGTCTGTAAGCAATAACTTTTTTTCTTGGAATGTTAATTCCATCACTCCTAGAGGCAATTATTGTCTCTCATCATTAAGATTCTCAGAATTTCATTCACTAGTTTATCAACCTTTAATTATCATCATCTATAACCCATCATTTTACCAGGAATCCATAAATGCTAACATGTAATTCTGATACTCTATCATCTAATGTAATTTTTGTTTCTTTTTGTTTTTAAAAATTGTTTAATTAAATCATAATTGTACATTAATGCAAAAAAAAGTAGAACAAAAAAAGGAATACAGACATTTTAAATATAAATATATATACACCTTTCTATTTATTATACACCTTTTTATTATACCTTTCCACCACTAAAGAGTTACTTCTAATTTACATATATTATATACATATGCTTTACATTATACCTTTTCACCACTAAAGCTCTGCTTCTGGGTATTTGAGGATCTTTAAATAACTGGTAGTTTTACAGCACAGTGCTACCATTCTAAAGAGAAATGCTGGTCACAAAGAGAAACAGCAGGATTCAGGGACCTCCTTGGTCAAGGTCTCCCACTAATCAGATCTAAATTAGAGAGTTCTAAACTTGGTCTTGCTTGGGCTCCCTGGAACTCAGCATGAAGGAGAGTGGAGAGATATCTAGGTGCTCTTTCTCTTGTCCTCATCCAATTATCTATTTTAATCCATCACACCCCCATCAGAAACACACCACTCTCCTACCTTCTACCTCTGTGTTGCCTCCTGTCTGCACTAACATCACTTTGTGTCTCCTACATTCCTCTTCAAAAATGGAGAGATGGAGGATAATGAAATCTGGAATGTCACAACATGTCAAGGATCCTTTTGTGTCAGAAAGAATGGATTCTCTGTTAAGATAAAAAGAAGTGACATCCAGCAGAACATCACAGTTTTTGAACTATCACTTCATATGAAGAATGAAATATGTGGTTATAATTTGTTAAAAACCTGTCTAGAACTTAACCAAATGCAAGAAAAACAAGAGCTATTGATACAAATGTATGTACAGTAATATTTATTTCTATTAAAATATCTAAAAGAATATCAGTAAATCACTAAAGTATGTTACATATTCATAAAGGAAACACTATACAACCATTTTAAAAGGTAATGTAAATATGTATTTATATCAATGGCATCAGAGACAGATGTACATGATATATTTATTACAGAAGGAAAAGTATGTAGAGCAAAAAAAGAAAATAAATGTCTATAGGTATATACTTATACAGAAAAAAGTCTTGAAAGATGTAAATATATCTGGAAAGGTAAACCATGATTTCCATTTTTGTGAAGTTATATTATGATTTTCAATTTTTCTCCAATTTTTCTTTATATTTGGCTAAATTTTCTAAGGTTTTCTATAATAGGCATGTATAATTTTACTACATGCCTAAGAAATAATGAGGCTATTCTCATTTTGGAGGAAAAAGAGATTGAATTTTACACACCTATCCACCTACCCATCCACACAAAGATGGCAATCTCAGTTTATACATTGTGAATGTGGAAACAGAAACTATGACTATGACAGGGGTGGGGAACCTGAGACCTTAAGGTCACATGTGGCTCTCTGGCTCCTTAAGTGTAGCCTTTTGATGGAATCCAAATTTTACAGAACAAATCCTTTTATTAATACATGTTGTTGGTCTTTCACTTTTTTTTTTTTTTTTTTTTTTGCAGTTTTTGGCTGGGGCTGGGTTTGAACCCACCACCTCTGGCATATGGGGCCTGCGCCCTACTCCGTTGAGCCATAGGCGCTGCCTGGTCTTTTACATTTTCATTTTATTTCTTAAAATGAATGTATTTAAAAGACCAAAGAATAAAATTAATTTCAACAAAATAATCCTCCCAGACTGACCAGCAAAATTAGAACATTAGTAAGCCATAAGGGCTAAATTGATGGTCGCTACACTCTTAACTTTCCCCTCCTGACTGCACCACTATAGCATGAGGCTGGTTGGCAAGAGTTTTAGGGGGTTGAACTTTTCAGAATGTTATCAGCTTTTGACAACAGTGAACTGTGTTTCTATTTGAAGTGGAAATCTGTCAAGAGTTGCACAGTTCAGCAGTATTTTTTAATTCTGTCTGCTTAACCACTATCATGTCAAAGAAGATCAAGAGAACACTAGAGGAAGAAAACTGATTTTTAAGGAAGATTTGGGAATTGTGATATTTTCTTGTTCCTGCTATAGATAAGATGATTTTCTTGCTTTATGATACTGCAACGTCAACATTAAAGAGACTCAATGCTCATCAGCATGGTAACACTCATAAGGACTATAAATACTTTAAGTTAGAAAGAAAGTTGCAAAAGACTAATATTGTGGAAATTAAATGATGAAAAGCAAAAGCAAAGACAAATCTTTCAAGCAGCAATAAGACCTAAAACTAACACCACTGTCACTTATATACTCAGGAAAAAAGGAAAACCATTTGGTGATGTAGAAATTGCGAAAGAATGCATTGTCAAAGTTGTAGGATCCTTAGACCCCAATAACATTTCAAAGTACAAACAACTCTCTGTTTCAAGAGAACCATAACTGATCAGTAGCATAAATTAGCTTTCCACTTAATAGAACAACTTCATATATATTTCAAAGGGAAATATACATTATTCAATTGCTTGGGTGAATCAACTAATACTACTGATTCGGCACAGGTTTTATCATTCATTCGGGTCATAGTAGAAGATTTTCTTTGCTGCAAAGAGTCATTCGCTTTGGGCACTCTTACAAATACGAAACAAATATCTTGAGCAAAATAAATGTTGTGAAGTTGGACTGAATTTGGTAAATTTATTGAGTGTATGCACAGATAGCACACCTTCTGTGACAAGAAAATGTGAAGATTTTATTGTACAGATTAAAAAAAAATAGATTCAGATCCAGATACTCTCAATTCTCTTCATTGCATCAGCAAAATATCTGTGCTAAAGCTACTACTTTATGTGGCACTTTACAACAAGTTATAATTATTTTTAACTATATCTGTGCAAATACAACATGGCATCTTTAGTTTCCTAACATACTGAAGTTGAATGATGAGGTATTCAGTGTGTATTTGCCATATCATTCTACGGTGTACTAGTTATCACAGGGATAGGTGTTAGCCAAAATTTTACCTCTGCAAGAACAGGTAAACTTTATGAAAAAGAAAATCACCCAAGTTAATTATTGAAAGAATATTTCTATAGGAATTCAGCATTTCTGTGTGATATCACGTCAAATCAAGAGAACTATGAATATTATTTATAAGTTAAAACTAAGTTTTTATGTGATATGTGGCAAAAGATCCAAGTATTTAAACAAAAACTATCTTTTTTCAAAACAATTCTCTTCTCCCAAAGGAAATTTCAGATGAACATTTTCTCCAGTTAGCAAAAACCATTGATGAGCAAGATGATATATGGAAATCATTTGAAGAATACACAGCTGTTAAAAACCCTATTAGTTGAAAAACACAATGAAAAGTTCACTGACTTTGAGAATCATGACATCACACTCTAATTAGCATTTCAGCCTCACCTAGCTGATATCACCAAGTCACCTAAAAACTACACATGGAATTGATTGAGCTCTCAGTAGATAACATTTTAAAGTCATTAATGCTAAGAAGGATTGTATTGAGATATGGGAAAATGCAGAAGAATAACCACGCCTTCAGCAATATCACTGAAAAAGTGCTTTCTTGCTTTTCAATCACTTATGACTTTGTGAATCAGCATTCCCCCACCCATTCCAAATCAAGATACCTGTAAGTTTGCAAAGGACTGCTACCCATCTAGAGGATCAACTGAAACTATGTTTTTAAAAATTGTTTAAAATAGTGTATCCATGCTACACTAAATATTCAAATACTCTCCAACAAAAACAAGACACAACAAAGTCATTAAAAGATTCGTTAACTTTAAAATTAACAAATAGTTTTAATTTTTGAAATTATTAAGTATTTAGTAATAATTTATATTTTTACAAAAATAATGCACATTTTAACCTCAATAACTAATTAAAGTTTCTTGAATCCAGTCTTATTATATCTAAATTAACATGGGCTTCCAACATAAAAAAGCTTCCCCACCCCTGGACTATGACTTTCTGTTGCCCCCTCGTGGCACAATATGGGAATATTATGGGCATCCTTGTCAGCTAAATTCAACCCATGAAATATTTGAGGGCATACTCGATATAAATGAACTGTTGTAAGAAATAATAACAAATCTCAAAGCATCATGTTGCTAGACTTCAGGTTATACTACAAGTCTACAGTGAGCAAACAGCATGATAGTGGCACAAAAATAGAGGTATAGGTCTATGGAATAGAATAGGGAACCTAGAGATGAACCCAGTCACGTATCACCATCTAATCTTCAATAAACCAAGCAAAAGTGTACACTGGGGAAAAGAATCCCTTTTTAATAAATGGTGCTGGAAGAACTGATTAGCCACATGTAAAAGACTGAAACTAGACTTGCACCTCTCGCCACTTACAAAAATTGACTCTCACTGGATAAAAGATATACATTTAAGACATTAAACAATAAAAATTCCAACAGAAAATATGGGTAAACTCCTAAGAATATTGGCCTTGGAAAATATTTTATGAAGAAGACTCCCTTGGCAAATGCAGCAACACGAAAAATAAATGAATGGGACACAATCAAGCTAAAAAGCTTCTTCTGCACAACTAAGGGTACAACAAGTAAAGCATACAGACAACCTTCAGAATGAGAGAAATGTTTGCATAGTACAAATCTGACTAAGGGCTGATAAACAGAATCTACAGAGAACTCAAACTAATCAATAAGAAAACAGCAAACAATCCCATCTGCTACTAGGCAAAAGATGTGAATAGAACTTTTTCTGATGAAGACAGATGAAGACATTTGAAAAAATGGTTATCATCCCTGATTGTCAGAGAAATGCAAACCAAAACCATGCTGAGTTACCACCTAACCCTAGTGAGAATGGCCCAATGCATAAAGTCCTAAATCTAACCCTAGTGAGAATGGCCCAATGCATAAAGTCCTAAATCTGCAGATGGTTGGCGTGTATGTGGAGAGAAGGAAACACTTTTATACTGCTAGTGGCACTGCAAACTAATACAGCCTCTATGGAAAGAAGTATGGAGAATTCAGTTCCTCAAAGAGCTATAAGTAAACCTTCCATTTGAGCCACAATCCCATTACTAGGTATATACCCAGAAGAAGAAAAGCTCATTTTGCCATAAGGACATCTATACCAGAATATTCATCACGGCTCAATTCACAATCAACAAGAATCAACCTAAATTCCCATCAACACACAAATGAATTAAAAACTTAGTATATGTATTTCATGGAATACTATTCAGCCATAAAAAGATGGAGTCTTTACATCTTTTGTATTAACTTGGATGGAGTTGAAGAACATTCTTCTTAGTGAAGTATCACAAGAATGGGAAAGCAAGTATTCAACATAATCAATACTAATATGAAACCAACAGATAAACAACTACATGCCCACATGAGAGAAAAACACAACTAAAATTAAAGTGGGGTGATGGAGGAGGAAGATAAGAGGAGGGGGGAGGGAGAATGGTAAGCTGTCCCCTAATGGGCACAATGTAAGGGTACATAGTACACCCCCGGGTGAAGGGCTCAGGTTATACTTTGAACTTTACCTAACAAATGCAAACAGTGTAACCTAATCATTTGTACCCTCTTATTAGTCTGAAATAAATTTTTAAAATTTAAAAGAATATAAATTAATTGAGTTCTCCAGTGCCTCCTTTGTATCCCTGTGTAGGTATGTCTGATATTCCAAGTTCAAGGATGGCCACATAGACTGAGTTATGACCACAACAAATGAATCCAGAAAGGGAGGTTAATTGTTCTAGGAGTGTCTGATGGACACATGGTAATACTCAAAGGTCTATGCCTCTGTCATTTAAAGAATTTATTTATAGCATGTCAGTTTATTTCTCATGTATTAGCACCTATGATGGACTTAGTTATGGCCTATAAAATATACATATTTACTTATGTATGTTAGAATATCTCTAAGAGAATTTCCAAGGAACAAGATACCTAACAGAGTTTGCATCCTGCCAGGGAAGTTGTATGACAAGTAGACAGGAGTAGAAGCTGACTGTAGATTTCCTGTGTACCCTTTTGTAATTTAATTTTTGTACCTATGCACTTATTACCTAATCAAAACCAAAAATTTTTGATGGTTTTCTACAGGGAATAAAAACTACTCAATATGGAGTATATTTTTAGGTATGAGTACAGAGGCAAAGGGAAGTAAACACTTAGCCACATCTATGGTGCATATTTTTATCTATAATAAAAAAAAATAAATATAAAGTTATCCTATGTACTGGGATATAGTGAAAATATAGACATAATCCCCGACCTGAAGAAACTGGCAGTTCAGAGAGAAGACATACACAGTAACATCCGTACACCAAGGAACAGGGCCTATAACCTGAGATCAGGACACATGATGAATCATTTGATTTCTACCTATTCTCTGGATATTGATCTGTGAAATAGGTAGAAAGAACATATAGAAAACATCCTAACAAAACGAGTACTTATAAATTATAGGGGACTTCGAAAAGTTTGTGGAAAAATGGAATTACAAGATAAAAAATTTTTAAATATTTATTTTTCCTTAACATAAGCTCAATCAAGTTTAAGACACTTCGGATTGGCCCCCAGAGCTCAGTGGTTAGGGCGCCGGCCACATACACTGGGGCTGGCAGGTTCAAATGCAGCCTGGGTCTGCCAAACAACAAATGACAATAACAACAAAAAAATAGCTGGGCACTGTGGAGGTTGCCTGTAGTTCCAGCTACTTGGGAGGCTGAGGCAAGAGAATCATTGAAGCCCAGGAGTTTGAGGTTGCTGTGAGCTGTGAGCTGTGAGCTGTGAGCTATGAGCTATGAGCTATGAGCTGTGATGCCACAGCACTCTACCAAGGGTGACAGTAAGACTCTTGCCTCAAAAAAAAAAAAGTTTAAGACACTTTTCTACCTGCCATTTAGTCCATCCCTAAAGAACTGAATGTCCTGAGAATTTAACCATGTCAACAAAGTCATTTGTACATTATTAACTGAAGAAAGATGTATGTTCCTTAAAGACATTTTAAGATTAGGGAACAAAAAGAAGTCAGTGTAAGGGGGATGCCTAATGGTTTTCTATCAAAACTCTTACAAAATTGCCCTTGTTCGATGAGAGGATGATCAGGATCATTGCTGTAGTGTAGAAGAACCCTCTGGTTAAGCTTTCTAAAGAATTTTTCTGCTAAAGCTTTGGCTAACTTTTAAAAAATATTACCATTCTTTGGCCCTCTAGAAAGTCAATAAGCAAACCGCCTTGATGATTCCAAAACGCAGTTGCCATGACTTGCTGTTAAGGATTTGCTTTTGTTTTCACTGTGCCAGTTCCACCTCTTGGTAGCCATTGCTTTGATTGTGCTTTTACTTCAGGATTGATTGTGCTGGTAAAGCCAGATTTCATCTTCTGTTACAATGCTTTAAAGAAACATTTCAGAATCTTGATCCTATTTGTTCAAAATTTCCACTGAAGACTTCACTCTTGTCTTCAACTGATCTGGGTGCAATGGTTTTGGTGGCCATCAAGTAGAAAGTTTGCTCAACTTCAACTTTTCAGTCAGAATTGTGTGAAGGAAGAAATTGAGATGCCTATGGTGTTACCTATTGTTTCTACTGTTAATTGTTGATCCTCTTCAATTAGGGTAAGAGGATTATTTTTTTCCTCACAAATTGATGTGGATGGTCTGCTCTATGGACTTTAGTATCATCTTGTCCCCTCTTAGGAAAAGGTATCTATTCAAAAGATTTGTTTGTTTTCTCCTCATAAAATTTAGAAAAAGCATCAGTGATTTCACTATTCTTTGACTCAAGCTTCCCCACAGATTTGATGTTTGTTCTTGCCACAATTTTATCACAATTTATGCTGCCCTGGTAGGGGCAGGTGCTCCATTTAAACTAACACCTTATCCTTCTTAGTGCCTCAAACTAGATCCTATTCAGACATGTTATAACAAGTTTGTGTGAGTTCACTTTGGTGCAATTCTTTTTTTTCATAATACATATTTTCCATGAACTATTTGAACATTCCTTATACTCCTAAATCGTATGATATCTACCTTTTGAGCCATTTCATTCAAATTGTAGAATCTGCAATCATGTAAAGTTCACTTAGCACTTTGTCTTCCAAACAATTTTTATAAAATTAAAAAATCACAAGCACCAATCTCTATAATATGCTTTTTCTCCATTCAAAGATGTGCTAAAGATAACAACTTGGAAAGTGTAACTGTGTATTTGAAAATCACAACAAAGAGAGAATAAATCCATTCCATATATTTTAAACTTGAGATAAAAAGGAGTTTATTAAACTGTACCAAGAACACAGATGCTAGAATAAGTCGTCCCATCTACTATTTTTTACATCTCAAAAACAAGTACAAATACAGAATGATTATAATTAAATAACTAGGTCATCACTGATGTTTGTTGTCTATGGTCCCTAATTTATGTATAAAAGATACATAAATTTACTTCTTTAGACGATCTCTTTGGTGACAAAGTTACTCTCGATCCCATTGCCTGCTTCAAAGGATGAGGTTTCAGGAAGACCAACACATGTATTTTTAAAGAATAATGTACATAGTGAATATTTCTCATTAGAAAATTTGACTGATCCATAGGTTGGGGGGTCATTACCTACAGTACCAACTGTAACTCTAGAACTAGAAAGAGGACAATGAGAAGGTCAGGTTTAAGCATTCTGAGAGGTCTGGCCTCCATTTTAGCTAAACAGTTCTTTTCCCTATTGCTCTAAACTTACGAAGTATTTATAATTATATTGTAAAAGAATAATGTGCTACTAAATGCCAAGGCCCCTCACCCCTGTTTGGGAACAGACCATAGTAAGTATAACTTCTCTCATCATATTTCCCAATACTCTCAGAATTAAAACCAGTGATTAAAAAGAAAATCTTATTTGTACATTCCTCATCTGGTCAAAGATATGAGTAATCGTGCCTTATTGGTGAATCATAAGAACTCTGAGAAAACTATCACCATGCAACTTGAACACCTTTGGTCAATTGTTTTTTTAAAAAATGAGGTTTGGACCACACGCAGGTTTTTGGGTCCCCCCCCCCTTTTTTTTCTTTTGGGTCTTTCATCTTAAAAGTAATTTTTCTCTCCTCCCAAAGAAACTGCTTTAAATCTTCCCTTGCCAGATGATGTAGTATTTTACGTCACCTTATTAATCTAGATACAAGGCATTTGTTTAAACCAGAAAATTCGTGTTTAGGCAGGCTGCTTATTACTTAATGTCTCTACAATTTTAGTCATTTCAAAGCAATGAGGTTACAGATATACCGAGTCCTATCCCATCTGTGGGAGATTGAGCTTGTTTACTCCGCTGCTAAAAGCCAACTATAGGAAATTCAATTTCATGTATATATCTATATAACATGATGGTTTGCCAATTCTCCACAGAAAAAATTCTATGAAGTTCTTGCCACCTTTTCTCCTTACAGAAAAATATGAGAATATCATAGTCTGCATTTTGCCTTGAGACTAGTAAAGTTTTCCTGCCAATTCCATAAAAGAGTGAGGTGGAAAACTGCTCTTTCCAATTTACTCCTGTCTCTAATAATGTGAGGTCTCTGTCTGGCCAAAGTAAAAATGTACACCCTCTTCAGGTGAAGAGAAAGTGGAAATTCCAGAGTTTGCCATTTTGTTATGATGGTTTCCGGCATGAGATAATTAACGCCAAAACAAACTCTCCAGAACTTGTTTTATTTCTACAAATCCGTATGTGGAGTCGAGAATACCCCCAACTTTCCGTTCTGGCAACTGTCTTGTATTTCTAGACTGAAACTCCCATGTGTTTGAAGAAAAAGGTTTTCTTCCTGCTCCTCTCCACTCTCAGCATGCAGCCAATTCACCTTCACCTTTATTTCAAACATGGGATACAGATGGGGGGACAGGAGGGAGGGACAGGCTTCACATTTGCCACTGGGACTTCTTGCTACTTTCAGATATTTTTCACTGGGCTCAAATTCCTTAAGGTATAAGCATATGACTTTTTTTCCCCTTCTTTTTTTTTTTCTTTTTTGCCGTCAGCAGTGGCAGCTCCTTCTAAACTCAGACCACTTCACAGCCTGAAAGAATAAAGCCATTGTTCCAAGGGGCACAGCCCAGCACCCGCTGCACAAGTCTGGTCCACAGCAGAGGCCTGGACGGTGTTCTGTGGTACTTGCACACCTGGGGACCAGGTGGGGATGTATCAAAACAAACTAGGAGATGAGGGTGGGTGAGGTGGCAGATCATTTGTCATACTAGTTAAAGCTCTTTTCAAATCTGTTCCCCTCCTCTGATTCTTTGGGGATATTTTTCCACTTCTGGTTTTGCTGGGGCCCAGGTTATCGCAAACTAACAGGCACATTGCACTGCTGAGCCAAGTAGAAACCTTCGCTCAAACTAAAGTTGAGCCCAGTGTACTTCTGAAAGCTAAGTGCCCACAAAAGTTTCTGGGGCAGAAATTCTCTCCTTTAAGCCAACTCATCCAAGCATCACGGTTGGCAATCCCGTCTTCAGGGCTTATACTGCAGGAAGGCTGACCCAGCAATCACTGAATTTCACCTCAAATAGATTCTAACCTGGTGGAAATGGAAAGATGAGTTACCAGGTTTAATTTTCTATAGTTGGTAAAAGAGTCAGGGAAATTAGAAAAGAATACCAAATATTTTCCATTAAGGCAGAGATGCTCTTTGGAACCATCTTCTATGCCATGCAACTGCATTTCCACCTCATTAAGTCCTCAAGTAATATCTTGAGATTGATCCATTCATATCACAAAACATATCACAAAATCCATTTGTTAACTGAGGCTCAGCAAGGATACAAGTTTGGCCTTCTAGAAAGACACAGACACAGGCTTTGAATCTGAATCTTTGAATTCTAGTGTCTGAACTTACAGTCTTCTTTATGAATATATAGCTACCTGTGTATTCTGGGCAGTCATTTAACTGAAGGCATAAAGTTATGATGACCAAGATGTGGCTGTGAGGTTACTGTTCTTTGCAATATGCCCTCTTTTCAAGTTCATCTATAGAGATGGGTGATATCCGTTCTGACTCCAGAGAGAGATTTCTTGAATTCAAACTACATCTCCCATTAGTAAATGCAAATTATTTACATTTTCTGTGCTTAACTTCCTCAGCTGTGAAAACTATAGATAAAATAGTAGTACTTACCTTACAAAGTACTTAAGAGAATTAAGTGAGACGATAGATATAAATATTTAATAGAATAACTGGCAGTACATGTTCAAAAACGGCAGTTATTATTTTATATAGCAGTTACATCACTATAATAATACGTATTTCATATACATAGCCTTGTATATTTACATAGAGAAGGTTCAGTGGAAAGAAGGCAAAGATCTGTTTTCTTGTGTTGGCTCTGGCTTTAAGACTTATGAGCCACATGATACTGGGCAAATGACCTAGCAAATCTCTTTCAATTCTTTACCGGTTAAAAGGACATCAACAGTTGATGTTGGTGCCACCAAGATCTTTTTTTCAAATCTTTTTTTTTTTTTTTTTTGCAGTTTCTGGCAGGGGCTGGGTTTGAACCCACCACCTCCAGGGTATGGGTCCAGCATCCTACTCCTTTGAGCCACAGGTGTCACCTATACTTTCAGATCTTTTAAAAAATATGCAATTTAACATGTCCATGAATACAGAATGTACTATGTAGTAACTAGTAGAGTTTACATTCATTTGCTCACTTAAATGTCATAAAACATTCCCATTTTATGGATGACAACAGTGAGGTTTAGAGAGATTAAGCAACTTGCCCGAAATCATAAATTCCTAAGTAGCAGTGACGGAAGTTGTGTTCAGGCCTGGCTTATTCTGAGTGCTGGCTCCAAACCATCGTGACTCCCCATCAGTTCAGCGAGGGACTCATTAATAAAATCAATAACAATCGTCTCCGTTTTAACCATCCAAGTAAGTTAAAGTTCATTATAAATAGAAAATAATAAATCAATTCCCTATTAGCAACAATGGTTATTTTCACTTCTAAAAAGATTAATAAGTGTGAGAAGCTAAATTTAAATCTACAATTGGCCAGAGATTAAACTAATATAGGTCTGTTTTGGAAGGAAGCTTTTAAAAGGCCAGAACTCAACTTTTCGAGTTAACGGGATTCAAGCTTTCAATGCCTTCCTTTCTCCTTCCCTTTAACTAAATTCAACTTTGTATTTTTCATCTTGTTTTTGGAGTCCTTCCAAGTCACCTCTGTTAAGAAACATAGGGCCCTTGGCACTGAACTTTTGGGAATGTGCCCACATCTGCCTCTGAATGTCTGCCTGACTACTTTTGATGCCGCATTCAACACCTAACTTAAAACAAAGCAGTGCTTGAAACAAAAAGCCACTCCGAGCACAATGGGTCCAGCTCACCAAATACTGGCCTCGATGATAAATATCATGAGCAAAAAGGCCTGAGCATCCCAAATAGCTCAATATTTTAAGACAGGCCCAACTGATTTTCATTTAGGGGAAGAAAAAGAGCAGTGTTTCATTACAGAGAAAGAAAGGAATAAATGATGATGACAGCTATGCTGATTCATTGTTTTCTTCAATAATCCTGAAACATTCTAACTATGTTAGTGTCACATGGATGCTTCCCAGAGCTAAAGAGGTTTTGTTCCTATGTGTATACGTACTTTTATTTATAATAAGGTTTTCATTTTGACATGATACTCCAATTTAAAATGTGGAATTCTTCTTCTTTTTAGTTCCTTAGAATTGAATATGTCATTCATCATCTTGGTGGTCCCAGTAAAACACCCTGGAATTCTCAACCCAGTTTTCAATAGTTACATATCTATCCATATGGTAACAATATCGCCACAGCCAAATTCCTGCTACCAGAGACATCAAATACTTCAATGTCAGCCCCATGCCCAGGAATGTTTTTTTCCTCTCTAAAAAGTCAATTTCAATCTTTAAGTTATCAGGAGAGAATAAATGTGATAGGCTAAAGTCAAGTCATTTATTGAATGTAAACTATTTCCCTGGAAGAGGGGACCACCACAGGGGGAAAAGGCAGAAGAGAAGGACACGTTTCTGTGCCAAACAAGATATGCCTCACAGCTTGGAGTTGAGAACCACTGTAGCTGAAAAGCAGGTGGCTACAGCATAAGCTCTATGTATTTACTCCTGAACAATAGTTTTCTCATTCTAAGAACCCAAAGGGAGAGTTATGAGATGAGGATCTGCTTCAACGAGGAAGTGAATGGAAGCAGGAGAATGTTCCAGGATCCTCTACGCTCTGACAATCGTCTCCAGCCCAGGGCTTAGCCAGCATGGGGCTGAGCCTCTCAAGTGCATCAGCAGCCACAGGGTGTGGTGGTAGTTAAAGACCCAGATGAGAATCAGGTGGCCTCAGTTTTTTCTCTGTTCTCTTTTTAATTAGTTGATGACTTTTAAAAAGTCTCAGTTAGTGATTTTCAACAGATGTGCTGTGGCACACTGGTGTGCCCTGAGAGAGATCTTAGATGTGCTGTGAAAATGTTTAAAGATCATTAATTAATTTATTTTTGAAAGAAGTTCAAAGCTCAGTAAGTATATTTTTCTTTTCTTTGTTTTTTTACTCTCTCTTTTTTTTTTTTTGATCAACATAATTTAAGTGTGCATGGAAATTTAACTATAGGTTCTAGTGAGCCATGAAATAAAAAAGGTTGAAAAACACTGGTCTAAGATTTCTTTCTTTTCTTTTTTTTTCCAGATAATCCCTTTTATTTAGAAGCCCTGCATCTCTGTTTTGATGAAAGTCACATAGCCTTACATTTCATAGTTATAAGTCACATGGCTTATTAAAAAAATTATACCTAAAATATAGTTGTATTTTTTAAATAACAAATAAATATATTGCCAGCTTGTAGAGACCTGTGGGACCCAACGTTGTCTACAAACTTTTTATCATTTTTCTACAAATGCTGCTGCTGCCATCAGAGTCCTTATGGTTCCTCTTGCTGAAGCTGTCAGTTCTTCAATCTCAGCATTCAATGTATGTGTTACCCATTCCATTGCTTCTTGGCTACACTAGCATTTGCAGATATGGTACTTGCCATCAGTCCTTCAAGGTAACTGCTAAGACTGACTCCTTTCACAGTGATTACGGCTTCTTGAGTCAAAAGAGTTTTTTCTGGGTCCTGAGGATGTGGTTATATATAAGTATCTCATCTAATGAAACCATATTTGTAAATGAACTATTAGTAGATTTAAGTTCCATTGTCTTCTCTACAGGATCAACTACAGAATGTTCTTGCACATGTGGTCTGGTTCTTGCTGCACCAATAAGAGGCTTCACCATGGAAGGCAGCCTCCAATCTGTGCTGAAAAGTCTATGGCTGTGCAACTTTCTGGAGTGATCTATGTGTCTGTCCTACACGTCAACTCCAACCACACTTGGGTTCATAGGGTTTAGGTATTTCTGCATCACAGCTGTTGTAACAGTTTCCCATGGGTGGTTAAGGACATGCTCAGAAGTCCAGATCTTCATGGTGCCAGGGGCCTGAGCAATGTCTGGGTGGTGCCAGGGGGACAATGAGGCAAAGAGGCTACACCTGCCCCCAGCCCACCCCTGGTCTAAGATTTCTGGGCATCAGTTTCCTCATTCAATAAGAAAAGAATCCAACTAGCCCTTTACTCCTAAAGTTTCCTCTGCACGTGATTTAATGATTTGATGAAGCAGGACTTTGTCTACACTCCTGGGGGAATTAGGGGAAATGACAGCAGCTGTCACTTCCTAAATGATGTTCTGTTATAAGCATTGGGCTAGGGTTGTTCTTATGTGATGACTCACCTCCTCTATGACCTTCTAAGATAGATGCGATTCCCATTTTATAGATGAGAAAACCCTAACTTGCTGGAGTCACTCAGCTTGTAAGTGGCAACCCCAGACTCCCCAGCTCCAAAAGCTCAAACCCTTTTACCCTCTTCCTGCAGTCACTGTCCAACTCTGCTTTGAGAGATGCATTGACAGGAGGCTGCTAATGGTGATGCTGAGAGCTGGGTACCCCATAGCCTGAATATGTGCAGTGTCCAGCAACATGGACACATGAAAGGGAGGACAAATTTTTCTATGACGTGGAGGTAACACTACCATTATCTCTTAATTGTAAGCATTCATATACATAAAGTACTTAGAGCAGTTATGATACAGAATAACCGCTAGGCATATGTTTGTTAAATTAAAACAAATAAATAAAAACCAAGGAGCAGAATGCTAGTGGATGTGTATTCCAAAGGGCCAGAGGTGAGGTACAGACTGGAGGTGACTGGAAACAGGTGGATTTAGAAACAGGTAAGTGCAAAAGAACGACAGTGAGGGCCACGCCCAATGTCACAAAGTGACTTGAAGTCCCTGATTTGTCTCTTGCAGGACCTAAAGTATGGGGGCTCTATTCCTTTCCTCATCACTGATTTGGGATATTATCTGCCACTTCAGTTTATGAAGGTAAAGGGGCCAATTCTGCAGCTCAGAGTTCTGTGTGATGTTAATGCATCTGTGATGTGGAATCCCATAATAGCTGCTATCTCCTTTCACCTCTGAGATGTGTGTTTGTTTCTTAACTTATATGTCCCCTTATTTAGGTAGGGGCCAATATATTGTCTGACTTGTGAATATATATTTGTTAGAGACCTGGATCCAGTAGGAAACTAGAAGTCACGGTGAAGTTGAACATGAGGAGAGTATAACTCCATCTCTGGATGATCAGACCAAATCTCCAGGGACAGGAGAAGAAGGCCTGAGTGACCTCGGAATTCTCCACATTTCCAAGAGAGTGGCATCAGGGCCATGCCTTTGAGCTTGGTGGAGAGATGTCCATGAGGCCATCAGAAGAGGGTTTCCAGAGAAGTCTGCTTAAAAGCCCCATCAGGATGACTAAAGAGCTCCCAAGCTCTCCTGTGGAACTTCCTCCCAAAGCCCCTGGGAATTTTAATTCAGATCTAGTCTTAGATGTGAGTTTTCTAGTATGTAGTATTCTCAGACCTGGCACCTTGGTGGTACCACCTCCACCCCACTGTTGCTCATTTTCCCAGCCTTGGGGTTCCAACTTATATTTTCCCCAGAATTTTGCTTTACTACTTCTGTGTCAGTGTTAATGGTCCAAGGGAACAATGGAGTTCAACAACTCCCAATTCCTTATCATTCCAAGTACTCAGAATTGGCCCCCTCCATAAGGTGCCAAAGTTTATTCTACCATTACCATCAGCAGACGCCTATTTGTGAAGTCCACACATGCATCATGCTCTTAAAAGGTTCTATATTTAACAGACACATACAGACAGGACCCAGAATATGTTATTAGAAACAATTAAAATAAGCAAAAGCCAGGAAAAGTTAAATTATGCCTTTGAGAATCCAAAGAGTTTTTATGAAAAAGATGCAGGGCATAAGTGAAAAAAATTATTAGGGCCAAAGGAATTTTAGTTGAACAAAAGAACTTTAGTATTTGGGTGAGTCAAACCCTAACATTTGGTGATTAAGAAATTTTCCACTCTCATGACAAGGAAAGGGTTCTAGACTGAACAGAAACCCTTTAGGACTATAATTCAGTCTTTCCTTAAAATAGATACATTCTGGAGAAAAGATGGTGATTCAATACTTTGTACTTAAGATGAAAAAATAAAGTTGGATTCTAGCAGAAGATTCTATTGGACATCAGGACAGATTTCTATACAGGAAATCATGAACTTTGCATCTTAGGAAAGTCAATATGCCTATTACATTTTTAAGAAATAAAGCGGTTTTGCTAATAGATCAAGCTCAGAGTACCTGCTGTAGGGTCAAGGACTCAGTAAGTGCCATTTTTTCAAGCATAAATGCACAGGATCCCTGGCCAGACAAAATACATCACAGTTTATTACATCCCCCAAGACGAAGTCTAAGAAGCTTAAAGAGCTTAGATAGTGCTAGCTTTGAAATAAGTTTTCATCTCCTCATTCTTTACCCAAACTGTTCACTTGTGACAGACACATGTAAGAAGGTAAAAATCCAAAGGAAGCTTTAGAATTAAGAACGATTTTAGTTCAATTGCATTGATGATCAAAGACACAAATATATTCTCTGGGAGTAACCAATCAGGATTTTATATTCTCTTGGTTTACCAAGGAAGCTTGACTTCAAGCCAAACTGTCTCCTGCTGGAGGGGTGTTTGTAATTGATACGCATTTCATTGATCATAGCTGGGGTTCAGATCAAGGAACAGGAAACCTCCTTTTTAGATATTAATATGCGAAGGAGGGAGAGAAAAAGAAGGAGAAGGAAAGCAAAGATGTAAAATCTTAGGATCATGTTTGAAAAGTGGAAGAAGGAGAGTCTTTCTTAAAAGAATGTAGATGAGAGAAGTTTTCCTAAAGGAGAACTAAAATTCTTTAGACCTACAAAACAACTACCCAGCTGGCAAACTTTTTTGAAACAGAATGAAAAATGGAGTACAGTCTAGTAAGAATTATGTTCACTTCCATCAAACTGAAAGCATATCTTGTCATCTGAGTGACAGCAGCCATGTATATCACAGGAAGCATTAATATGCAAGGGGTTGATGGGAGAGAGAAGTTGAGAAATCAGAAGTTTGGGACAAAATCTTCCTTCTGTCTAACTCCTTTTAAACTGAAGACAGAGATTTTAAACATTTTACCATAAAACAAAAGAAAAAACAAGTGGCACACAGATTTTCAAAGGTCTCAGGTTCTCCCCATAGGCACAACCAGTTGGGGACAAAGAAGGCTGGGCAAGACTAGTGATGACTGCCACCGTCTCATCCCACAAAGTATCTCACTAAATTGTGGTCAGATATGTAAAAGGTCAAAAAGCAAAAGTTAAACACTTACAGTATACACAGATCATTTAAAGAGTAAAAAGTGATTGTATTTTCTAATATGAATACTGAAGTTTGAGAGATGCAACTGAAAGGAAATGAGCTATGAAAGCTAATGGCCCTTCCCCTGGGTCCCTTTGGCCATTTCCATAGCCCAAATGGTTATTTACCACGTGAGTTGATGCTTTTAAATAGTGTCTGAAACTTTCTAATGTAAAAGTCATGAGATAAGAGTTAGGTGGAAGGATCTACACTCGGACTCCAGACATTTATAAAAATTGTTTAAGGAAAGATCAAGAAAAACATTCCTAATTTTCCAAATTTGTAATTGCAATTTCATTGGGCCTGTGCCATATCCTTTCTATTCTTTGCACTGGAGATTAGCACCATGTATTGGTACTGAAATAGGAGAGTTTCATAGCAAGGGGGGAGGTATGGTAGTGTGAAACTTTACTTAATTCATTATTTGGTCATAGAATATGTCTTCCACACAAAAGTGTTCAGTTCTGAGAAAACACAGTATTATATAGTATCTTATGCCAAATAAATATTAACCAAACAAAAACAGACACCAGCCAAGCATATCCTTAACCTAACCAAAAACCAAACGTTTAGAGCCTATAGATGTTTTTTCTTTCAACATACTACTTTGCTTTCATGCATACTTTGCTCAGTTTTCTTTACTTCTTTGTCTTTGGTATATCTTATTCTATATCTACTATTCTATATCTATTCTAAGCCATGGGAAAATCTTTATCAATTAAGGTCTATTGAACTAAAGCATGAAATTATATGAAACTATAATGAATTAATTACAGATTATTTGGGGTGGTAATAAATGACATTTTATTGAGTCAATTTCTAAAATAATGAGAATAAAAATGTTATTCATTTATATTAAATGGTTATTAAATACTTATAAATGATTCACCCAAGCACAATGGCACAGGTATAATACAGTGTAATAAGTGCTCTCACACAAGAGATCAAAAAGGCTCTGGAGGGGGCTTTAGTCTAGATTTGGAAGGCCAGAAATTATTCCCCAAAAGAAAGTCATTTGAAACATGGAACTTGAAGGGTGGATGAGAGATAGGAAGATAAAGTTTATAGGAAAGAGTGTTGAACGGGCAAGGAGAATAGCATAAACAAAAGCCCAGACAAAAGAAACAGCATACAGCTTTGAGGGATGCAAAATGTTCATTATGACTATAGGCTTGGCCTGAAGCCCTGCTCTGTGTTACAGACATGTCATCCTGACTGTGGTGTTGGAACAAACACTGAGCACAGCAGAGTGCTTGGAAACAGCGGTCATCACCCATTTGGGAGGTGGTAGGGGTCTAGTCTGTCAGCAGTGGCAGTGGGGATAAGAAAAGTAAACAGATTTAAGAGACAGGTAAGTAGACGTAATAGAGCTTGATGATTACTTGTATTGTAGAAACACAAGAAGAGGGCTTGAAAATGTAACAGTATATGAATTCAGCTTAGGATGTATTGGGTTAGTATTACACACAGAACTATGAGACAGATTAATATACGTTTGAATTTGTAAATGAGGACAAGTATCTGGATTAAAGATATAGATTCAAGAATACTAAGTATATAAGTCATAGTTAAAGCCTTGATAATATTGACCCGGGGGAAGTGCACAGAGTGAAAAAAGCAGATAGCCTAGAACAGAATCTGAGAAACTGGTATTTCAGAGATGGGCAAAGAAAAAGGTACCTCCCAACAAGACAAGATGTGAAAGAAGCAACCAGAAAGAATAAAGCCAAGGAATTTGTAGTGGGTCAAGGATACAAACTTCTCATTGGCATGCCTTCCTCCAAGGTCCCTGGTAGATTTTAAGAAGTAAGTGATCAACAGTGTGAAGACAAAATGAATAATACCAGCTCTGAAGTGCCCACTGGATTTATCAACAAGGAGGGCAACACTGACTTTGCTAAGGGGGGAAAATCCAGTTTCCAAAATATCAATACTGATAGGAGGTTGGGGAGTGGGGATAGTAGATGAGGACACCTCTTAGAAGATGTTTGAACATGGAGGAGAGAGATGGGGCAGAAGATGAGAAGGTGTGAGGTGGGGGTAGTTGCACAGATACTTAAATGCTAGTGGGAAGGAGCAGCAGAGAGTAGAGAATGAAGGTAGAACAGGGGAACATCAGAATGTGAGGGCTCTGAGGAGCCAGGGAGGAGCGGGATCCTGAGTGGAAGCAGAGAACCAGGCTCCCGCAGGAAGGAGTCCAACTGAGATGGCAAAATAGCCAGAGGTGGGTGCTCATGCAGGGCATCCAGGGTTGGAGGTGGGAGACCAAGGGAATTCCAGCTGATAACCATTTTCTCTGTGCTGAGAGTGAGATGGAAGATGTGGTGTCAGTGGTTTGAAGACATCAGAAAAAGAACAAAGTATTCACTATGGACACCCAGGACAGCAAGGCAACTGTGGGAAACAACACAATGACGAGGGAGGGTTGAAGGCCCAGCTGAGGTAGTGGACCAGGGAAAGTGGTCTGTCTACAAAGCTGTATGGTTTCTCCATTGGGCCTCAGAGTCTTGAAGACTCTTTCTTCCTGTGCCTCTCCATCTTTGCCCCCCTCCCCACACCAAGCCAGGCTTATCATCCCTCACTTATCAGAGCTGCTAGTACCCAGCCAGCTGGTGGAGTCCAGGACTCCAGTCCATTTGGCTGGGAAGAAGTTTAGCCACTTCCCAAAGTTCAGTTATACTCAGCAGTTGTACTACTCATCATCATTATGTCTCCAGATCCCCCTCTCTTTGGAGATACAGTGACAGGGGGATCATCCAGAGGGAAATCACATTCTCTATGAATTGCAGCACTAGTGATTATCAGTATACTAAAAGCTGTATTACTAAATAATAACTGTGCCTCACTTTCTTCATCTGTAAAACAAGGGTGCTAATAGGAGAGAAATAACGAGATAACAACCTTTTATACTAATTCAGAAGATAAGTGAATAGAAACAAAGGTTTGGAATAGCATCAGAAACAAAGTGGGGTTTATGTGAACAGTTATGGTACTATTATGATTAATAATTAGAGTTTCTTCTGCTCCCACATGGTCCCAAAGAGATAGACATTACCACAAACATAACCTGATATTTATTTATGAATAGACAGAAATATGAAATCTAGTTCAACATTTGCATTAACTTGCATGTACTATGAAATCACTTTACCTATCTATAAAAATAGATCTTGAGCTACATTAAAAATTAAAAATTCTATGATGTAAAAGACTATGTATTGTCTACAGAATTTGATATAAACCAGATGGTTCTACTTTTACATATTTAGCCTTACAGATGGTTATCTTGAACATGGTGCTGTTTTTCTCTCATAAATCTAGAGCAATTTTATTACACTTTCTTTTTCAAAAAACGGAAGTATAAGTATCTTTCTCGAGTGACTTCAAATATCCAGACCGCTTATTTTCTATTATACTTTAGCTTAGATATACTTCTGTGTACATGATGGATAGTTCTTTATGTATAAAAGTTGGTGCCTGTGGTTAAAGAAAAGTTGTAGTATGACTTCTACTTAAAAGCAAAATGTTTAAGCATCATGAATAATCCTCACAAGCTGCTTAAATTTTCTTACCGCCAAAACAGTATTTCTCGAAAGGCAACTGTAAGCTGTATCTTGGAACCAGCTACTTAGAACACAAACTCTTCATGCATTTCACCAGAATTTACTTAGACTCCATGGCATAAATTTTAGTATAAGACTTAGGTAACTTGTCAAATTTCAGTTTAGCCTATAGGCAATGCCATCAAATCTAAACTTGTTTACTCATCTTAATATGAGACTTACACCTTAGAGAAATTTATTTTTCTCCATAATTCTAGGTTAGTTGGTTTCTCCCACGAAACTGTAGAATAAACCTCCACCTACAGATGCTAAAATCAGAAGGCCAGAACTTTCTTATCTCTTTGTGGAAAAATGCTTAGAACCTTCCAAATTCAGTTAAACAGACTTTCAATGTTCAACTATCCTGTTGTTCTATGACAGTCTATGAAAGGTACTAAAAACCCACTTAAAATACGGCAAAGTCTCCAAATACTTTCAAAACCTAACAGCATTAACATGTTTTTAATCACCTTATTGTATAGATACAGCATAATAGTACAGATGCTTATTTCTGAAGGTTCTTGGTTGTAAAATGGGAAAGCTACAAGGATATCTAATGGGGATAATGAATGATAATATTTATTCAAAATGAATGATTTTGAATTGGACCTGACGCAATATATAAGGTGCCTAGGAGGGGTCCAGAATCCGTTAATTATTATGGGATCATTTGTATTCAGAAAGTTGGGTCACAATAACCTACACAACACTGACGACTACTACTAACTTCCATATGGAAGCTGTGACACACGGCTTTTCCAGTTTGGAATGAATTGGTGGTCATTGGATTGGTTGTTAGTAAATATAGAACCAGTACAAAATAAGTTGAATAACTGCTTAGAATACTTTCAGTATGCTTTAGTAGCCCGTCTTAACCTAACAACATTAGGGATATGTTCAGGATGAAAAAACAAATATGGAAACATGCTTCTCCTTTCCTATAAGAACTGGAGCCCCAGGGATAAGAAGGATATACCTTTATCAAAGGTCTGTTATCACTCCTTTGATTTTCATTGTCATCACACTCTGACATAACTTGTCATCGTCAATATGCTGATATATTTTTATAATGTATTATACAATTCTCAGATTACCAAGGGATTTAAATTATCAAGAAATTTTATTACCTATTATATGCAAATAATTCTTTTTTTTCTGAGAAGTTGCATATACATATTTCATTAAATGTTCACTGACACTTTGAACTAGAGTGTGGTAGCATCATCACAGCTTACTGCAACCTCCAACTCCTAGGCTTAAGCGATCCTTCTGCCTCAGCCTTCTAAGTAAGTAGCTGGTACCACAGGCACATGCTACCATGCCTGGCTAAGTTTTTAAAGTTTTTGTAGAGATGAGATCTGGCTTTTTCCTAGACTGGTCTTGGATTCCTGACCTCAGCTGGCCCTCCTACATTTGCCTCCCAAAGTGTAAGTTTACAGGCTAAGCCATTGCAGTTGGCCTTATACAAGTAATTCTTTAAGAGATTTAGATAGTTACATGCATGAGAATCTGTCTTGGTTAATAAAATAACAGAAAATATTCCAAATAAAGAACTAGAGAAGAAAGCACTTAGGAAATCATACAAATGAAAATTTGTCCCCAGAATTGGACGCCAGGCAAAAATCTCTCCTCCGATGAATTGTCATCCTTCCTTTTTATTTTTCTTATACTGGAAGTAGTAGCTTTAAATAAAAGGAGAGGGAAGTCTTTATTCTACTTGATGTGTGTTTTTTCCAAGGCCCAGTCTTGTGACCTAAATTGATAACAGACTCTATTTATGGGAAGATTATTCTGTCTACCATGTGAATTTAAAGGAAAGGCATAAATCAGACAGATGAATTGTTTTATTTAGAAAATGATTTGTAAGTATGTTTGATGTTGAAAAAACAAAGAAAATGTTGAGTAGATAATGCTACTATTAGGACTAAGAACTTTAAATTTACAAGCTAGCCAACAGTGTAGGATATAATTTCAGAATTAAGTAGAAAAAGCAGAACTTTACACAAGGCAGAATAGGCATAACTTTTGGTGTAATGTTTTACGATTCATCAATTAATATACCTATAGGACTAATCTCCTATATGTTTATATATGCACACACGTGTATGTCCACAAGCATTTGTTAAGGAGTGGGTAGATCTGAAATGTCTCTCTCGAGGGATTTCCAACAGAAGGGTGTGTGGAGCCTTAGTCAGGGGTTCACTGCACAAATTCCTATAATACTTTGCTTAGACAATGAATGTAATGGCAGTCTTGAGACAGAAGCAGACCATATAGGCACATTCCCCTCCCTCTTTTCACACACACACACACCCCTACCTTTTTTTTTGTAAAAGATGGGTTCTCGCTGTGTTGCCCAGGCTGGAGTACAGTGGTACAATCACAGCTCACTACAACCTCAAACTCCTGGGCTTAAGCAATACTGCTGCCTCAGCTTCCTAAGTCACTGGGATTATAGACGTGAGCCACCACACCTGGCACTTTGCATATACATGTTTTATTTCATTAAATATTCATTGATACTCTGAGAAGTGGATATCATTAATTCCTTTTTACTATGATTTAAGATACAAGCCAATTTGCTCAAGACTTTTAATATAGAAGATAGCAGATCTGGGTTTAAATCTAGGTTGTTTTCACTTCAAAGCCTGTGACATCTCCACTCTACCACAGGGTCTTCTCTGGGTTGGTTATGAAACTAGGGGAATCTCAGAGGTGGGGCATCTCATCAGGGTACGGACAGACCCTATGTACATACAGCCTGTGGTCCTGGTCAGGCTCAGCTGATCTAGCTATATTCTCAGGCAGTTAATTAAGAAAATAGAAAAGAACAATTTCACATGTTCTCATTCATGTGTGGGAGATAAATATTAAAAATAATTAATTTCATGGAGAAAGAAAGTAGACTGAAGGTTCCCAGAGGCAGGGAAGGGTACATGGTGGGGTGGGATAAAATAAGGATGGTTAATTGGTACAAAATATAATTAGCTAGAATGAACAATATTTGATAGCACAACGAAGAGACTATAATAAACAATCAACTCTTTAAAATAACTGAAAGAGTGGAATTTGAATGTCCCTAATCAAAGAAATGATAAATTTCTGAGGTGATAAATACCCCAATTACTCTGATTTGATCAAGTCATACTGTATCCCTGTATCAAAACATTGCATGCCCCCTAAAAATATATAAAACTATTATGTAAACATAATTATAAATAAAACATAAAAACAGTATCTCCTAACATGTTTAATCAATAATGTCTCAAATAGTCTCAATAAAATTACCGAAATGAGACTTTTTTTTTTTTTTTTTCCCAGAATTGAATACCAGGGCAAAACTTGTCTCCTCAGATGAATCATTATTTTTGGGTTTTACATGTAATGGAATTTCCCTGACCAAATACTATACTCATTTATAGCAACTAGGTTAGAATATTTGGTCCCTGTTTCTCTATCTTTTTTCTCTTCTATAATTTAATCAAGCTTCTTGCATTGGTCTTATTTGGAAAGCTATCTCAAATCATGTTCATAAAAGTACTTGGTATAAATAGATGGCAACATTAAAAAAAATCTCCACTCACAAAAATTGATTCAAGATGGATAAAGGACTTAAATTTAAGGCATGAAACAATTAAAATCCTCAAAGAAAGCATAGGAAAAACACTGGAAGATACTGGCCTGGGGAAAGACTTTATGAGGAAGATTGCCATGGCAATAGCAACAACAGCAATAATAAACAAAGGGGATTTAATTAAACTGAAAAGCTTCTGTACAGCCAAGGAGACAACAATCAAAGTAAATAGACAACCTACTCAATGGGAAAGGATAATTTCATATTTTGAATCAGACAAATACTCAATAACCAGGATCTATACAGAACTTCAATTAATCCACAAGAAAAAAAACAATAATTCCATACATCAATGGGAAAGACAGATGAATAGAATTTTCTCTAAAGATGAAAGACAAATAAATGGCCAGCAAATATATGAAAAAATACTCATCATCCCTAATTATTAGAGAAATGCAAATTAAAACCACCCCGAGATATCACCTGACCCCAGCGAGAATGGCCTATATCACAAAATCTCAAAACTGCAGGTGCTGGTGTGGATGTGGCGAGAAAGGAACACTTTTACATGGCTGGTGGGACTGTAAACCAATACAATCTTTTTGGAAGGAAGTATAGAGAAACCTCAAAGAACTCAACCTAGACCCCCCCGTTTGATCCTGCAATCCCATTACTGGGCATCTATCCAGAAGAAAAAAAAAACCCTTTTATTATAAAGATACTTGTACTAGGCTGTTTAGTGCAGCCCAATTTACAATTGCCAAAATGTGGAAACAACCTAAATGTTCTTCAACCCAGAAATGGATTGGTAAGCTGGATGTTCTTCAACCCAGAAATGGATTGGTATACCATGGAATATTATTCAGCCATAAAAAAATGGAGATTTTGCAGCATTTGTACTAAAATGGATGGAGGTGGAACACATTATTCTTAGTGAAGCATCACAGGAATGAAGAAGTATGAATCCTATGCATTTAATTTTGATATGAAGACAATTAATGACAATTAATGACACGGTGGGGCATGGGGGAAGGGGAGACCAGACAGAGAAGGAGAGAGGGCGTGAGGGAAAGGAAAATAAGAAAAAGAAAAGAAAAGAGTGACTAATTATCACATAAATTGGATTTAATTTTGACCAAAGTACATTACTTAAACATTAATTTTTAATTCAACTTGTTAATGTGTTGTTTAGGATATTGCATCCTCATTTATAAGTGACATATGTTTGTAATTTCTCCTTTATAATAATATATTTTCTCCAATTTTAATATCAGGTGTACCCAGATCAAGTAGAATGATTTTGAAGTATTTCTTCTTTTTTCTATTGTCTATAAGATTTGGCATAATCTGTTTTTTGAAATTATCTTTAATAAAAAGTTAACTGATGACACCATACTGAATCTCAGAGTCAACCCATTCTATAATAGACATATTCCTATTTGACAATGTGAATGTTACTTTCTTTGCATTATATTATTATTGCTTAATATTTTGAGGTAGTAATTGTCTGATTCATTTTCTGAATGTATTTATGTTCATTAGTTCTTTATGAAGTTTTTGTTTCTAGTCCTTACTTTAAACATTGTCATTTTTATTAAAATTTAAACCTTTTTTGGGTGGTGCCTGTGGCTCAGTGAGTAGGGTGCCAGCCCCATATACCGAGGGTGGTGGGTTCAAACCCAGCCCCAGCCAAACTGCAACAAAAAAATAGTTGGGCGTTGTGGCGGGCGCCTGTAGTCTCAGCTACTTGGGAGGCTGAGGCAAGAGAATTGCCTAAGCCCAGACTCTGGAGATTGCTGTGAGCTGTGTGACGCCACGGTACTCTACCAACGGTGATAAAGTGAGACTCTGTCTCTACTAAAAAAAAAAAAAAAATTAAGCCTTTTAATCGGGTGAAGGCAAAACAATGGAAACTTAATAAACATAAACACACACACACACACACACACACACACACACACACACACATATATATATATATAAATCACACCTGAAGCCATTTTTAAAACATTAGTAACCAGATCCTTTACTTGCTAGATAATTTGTGATGTAAATTTCCTGGCATTTTGGCTCCTTATAAAAATAATTGCATTCTGAAGTAGAAAAGAGAAAGAAAAATAGGGGAAAAGAATGTATTATTAAGATTCTCCTAGGACAATTATGGTTGGGTGCTTTATGTATGTAATCTCATTTTATTTCTCGTATGCTTACAGATGATAAAAGAGACTCAGAAGTTCACTAAACTCACGCAGCCCTTAATGCCATCAATCAGGATTTTAGATTCAGATGTAGCTAGTTCCCAAGCTTATGTTCTTCTCACTCTGCCAACTGCCTCCTGATAGAGTCACACTGAACTCCAGTAGACCAATGGGACACTTTCACCTAGGGAGATTAACTGTACAGGCTCTAGTTTAAAATAACTTTACATATAATTATGTAGTCCTCAATGCACTCTCTACTGATGCCATATTGTATCATTGCCCTTTCCAAGAAATTTGAAATTTTTTGAAAAAAAAATTGGACTGGTGCTTATGAAAAAGATAGTAAGAGAGAGCAAAACTCAAAATATGTAACAATATGTTCCCCATAGATAATTTTTCACTTCTGCTTGTTTTTGGAGAAGTTCAGAATAATATACTCATCCCTAAATGTAAAACCATGAAAATTCTATAGGAGCCGCACCGTTTTGCAAATACTATGTAAAGTGCATATTACATCCATGTAAAATACATGGACTGGACAAGATCCAATTAAGAATGTACAGTACAGTGAGGAGTGCTCCTTTGTAGTTATATAATATATTGACTTTCGGCTTCAGCTAGAAGAATTGTTCTTTGCCTCCAGCTCCTGAATTTACTACAGCTGCCAAACGCTTCCAAAACCTCTCAGTCTCAATCCCAGGGCTGGAGAAATTCCACAGCCCTGGGAGATCAAGTTTCACATCAATATTTTGGTGGGCTGCTTGCCAATGCCTTATCAAGGAAAAATATAATTATAGGCGAGACTGCAGCAAGCTGATTCTATAATATTCTCCCCTCCTGTCTCAGCTGCTAAAATATAATATAATAAAAGTGATATAAGATACTGCATCTGCCCTTTTGGTAATTCTATTTTCATTTTTGTTCCAGTCCTAGATTGAGGAAGACTCCAAGCTATGCCAGAGCTACTGATGTTCAGCATCTAAAACTCTAGCATCTGATTTAGGAAAGTTACAGCTTAAAATAGAAATCATGATGGAAAGGAAAGATGGCAGTGGAATAGAAAATTGGGCTTTATTTTTCTTTTTAGAACTGCTTTTATGGATAGTTCAACTTCTACACTGAGAAAAAATTAGTATAGGGCCCTCAATAATTCATTCATTTTATTTATGGGTCTTTGGGGGCTTATTTTCTAGCACCATGTGTAGTACATTATAACACCAAGGCACGGTTCAGGGCTAATTCCCATTGTTCATTCAGACTGGATTATACTAAGTCTCTACCCCATGGTATATCCAGGAGGGAGGTACAATTTGACCTGTGGAATCTTAAAATCATAAGCTAACACAATACAGTTATATGATGCTTAAACAGAGTTATTACTTTAAAATATAGATCTAAACAAAGAGTTTTTAATGGTTCAATGATTGTAAACTCAAGTCCAAATGCCTTAACATAACATCCTTTGTATCCTCTTGACATGACATGATCAGCCTCTTCTCAGAGATGAGGAAGTTAAGCTCAGGAGGGTACATAAATTGCAGAAGGACACACAGCTAACACATGGGGTCATCAGAATTTACAAAGTCAATTTCTGAAAATTCAGGCTCCTTGACCACACCAGACTGCTGCCCAAAATTCACGAAATGGCTCACTGGCTCAGCTACCAGCATTAATTAGTTTTGTTAACTGACTAAATAAAGACATCCTATTACTGGGTCCTATCTTTACATTTATAAAAAGGGGCATTCATGAACAGGTTTTAAAACCCATTCTGCAAATGAGGAATGAGACTCAGTAATTAAATGCTTAAGACTTACAGGTGACATATATATATATTTGCTAAGACTCTTGGCTATATATTGACACCGCTAGGCTGTAAACTCCAAGAGGTCGCAGCCTACGATGATGTGCTCACCACTGTGCACCCATGACCCAGTGGCAGCCATGGCAAATAGGAAGCAAAGAACCAAGAACAGTGAGGTTGCTGAAGGAATGAATTCATACATAGAAAAGGGAATGAATACATTGATGGATGAGCAACATGCATTCCGAGGGATGGCATAAAGATGTGGTTTGGCCAGAGCCCTTGGGGGACGTGACTACATTCCTTGAGGTATAGGACTCCATTAGTGCTGTTGATAAGGAAAGGCCGTTTGAATGAGGGTTTTTAAGTACCACTTCCATTTAGCTCCCCATAAGAAAGAAAAACAACACGTTGCTAAGTGACAGCTACTTCATAATATTTTAAGGTAGAATTTCAACATTCTTGTAGCAGACACACTTTAGGGGACTCCTTGGGTCACGCTCTGTCTCTAGGAACTGGTCCTTCCTCTCTCCCAGTAAATGTTCTTCCATTTGTATTCATGAAATTTCTCTTCATAAACTTAGTAAGTTTTAGGGTGTGTCTGTTTGGGCTATTATAACAAAATGCCATATTGTAGGTAGATTATAAACACCTAGAATTTATTTCTCACAGTTCTGGAGGCTGCGAAGCCAAAGATCCCGGTGCCAGCAGATGTGGCATCTGGTGAGGGCCCACTCCCTGTCTCCCTGTCTTATACATGGCCATCTTCTCACTGTGCCCTGTGTGGTAGGAGGAGCAAAGGAGTGCTCTAGAGCTTCTTTTATAAGGCCCAAATCACAGTGTAAGGGCTCCACCCTTATGACCTAATCACCCCCCAAAGGCCCATCTCTAAACACCATCATTGCAGATTAGGTTTCAACACATGAATTTTGTGTGTGTGTGTGTATGTGTGTGTTTTTTGGGGGGGTAAGTACAAACTTTCAGTCTATAGCAAAGGGATTTTTTGTTTTTTAAAAAAGCTTTTACTAGAGAATCATCTGTGTTAAAATGGAAGCTGTAGCTACAGGATGAAGCAAAGGAAAAACTGAAGCCACTATGACTTCCACAGCTGGGGACTTACTGCTATTTCTGCAGGGTCTCTGTGTCCTGTATTCTCCAGGGTCAGTGGCTCTTTCTGTCGTGGCTCTACAAGTGCTTACATTAATCCTCAGAGACCTTTCCAGAAAATTTATAATTCTAAACACTATTCATCATCCATGAGGTCATCTAGGTGATGACCCTGTGCCACTTACTATTTTAGCCACAAATGATACTAAGATGAGATGTGGTTCAGTGCAGAGATTAAGGCATGCGCTTTTATGGCAGATGGTGGGTTTTCATAGTCCAGGCCTACCTCATGCTAACTATCCTTTCTGAGTATGTTGCTTAAATTCTCTATGCCTCAGTTTCCTTATTTCTAAACATGGAGAAATCCCTGTTATTGGGTTTTAGGAGGGCTAAATAAGTTAATACATAGAAAATACTTGAAACTTAAAATGATACCCAGTATATAATAATAAATACTAATAAATGTTGGCTATTGCTAAGTCACAATTCATGTCCCCAGGGCACAGAGTAGAGTAGAGAAAGAAAAACAAATAGGAAAATAACTGAGTACAACACATGAGGATAAGAGGTGTTGTCACTCTAGGGATTAAACATACAAACTCACAATAAGACCACAGCTCATTGTATTTTTCTGAGAATATTCATGCGTTCTCCACAGCAGCGCAAACTAACAATTGTTTCAGCAGCTGAACTGACACTCATATATGCATGTTGTACAAACAAGACTCAATCCTTCTCCGATACTTGGTTTCCTTCTCAAACTCTGCATGATCACTGATGATCTTTTGGTCCTTTATTGACTTGTAACACCTCTTTGAGAGCTGTGCCCTAATATTATCTGAGTCTGTGCTATTACTTAATTCAAGTTTTCTAGTGTGTATATCTTGTCCTTATATCTAGATTATAATTACTTTAAAACAGAAAAATCATCTTAAATATTTTTGAACTCCTACAATCTAAAGCCATGTTAAATATCCTTGCTAAATACTGAATAAGGAGCCAAGTTGGTTAGATTGGTAAGCAAGTCGTATTTCTTCCTAACATTTATTTTCCTGATTAGGTTGCTTTGAGTTATGTGAACTTAGAGTAGTACCACTTGAATCTTTCAATCAAGACCTTTCCTAATCATTCTTACATTGGCCCAAAGGCATTCAGATCAACAGACTACAATCCATTTGCTTAACAAAACAAAACGTTTAAACTATTGAAGCAAGAACTGGGTTACGCTGTCTGTTTCACTCTGTGGCTTCGAAAACCTTCCATTTGCCAGTTTTCTCCTCAGTATCTCCATCTATGGAACGGGAAGAATATTTCTGACGTATTGTTACCTTCCACAGATAAGAAAAAGAAAATGCTTACATGGGCTCATTGACTTTCAATTCTGTCAAGGAAAGAGTCCAAATTCTCCTGCTTTGCATTGGAAGGCCAGTTTCTAAATTCCCAAAATAAAAAGAGAAAGTATGGCTCTGGGAATCTACCATGGAATCATTAATGAGTGTCTTTAGTCCATCCTTCTGGAATACACCATTCAGGTCAAGGAAAAATACAGCCGTACTATGGCATCATGCCAAACACCCACAAGGCTAACACCATTTACGTTTCAGTTGATTTTGTAAAATACGATTCCAGAAGAGCAAAGGTTTGCCCAGTCAGTTATTACAGAAACAGGAGTGTCACTGCTCTTTAAAAAGAAGCTGTATTTAACTAAAAATGACCTAACCTGAAATCAATAAAAGCAGAATATAAGTAGTTTGAAAATTTTATCAGCTTTTGCTAACTTTTCTCTCTACTCCAAACCAAATAACCATTTCTCGTTTGTTAAACAGATCTTATATAAATATCATTTTGCTGGCTCTTTTGGTTCCTTTGTATTAGCTAAAACAGAGCTTTTGGAAAATATATATATATATTTAAGTGGTCTTTTTGTCCAAGATTGACTTTGCATTTAAATCCAATTGCAAGCAACAGGTTATATTTTACTTAATGTCAAGTAGCCCTACATTAGAGACATTCTTACAAAAAAAAAAAAAAAAAGCTCCACATTAGGAAAAATGAATTCTGAGAAAAAAATCAAATACTGTCAAAAGGTTAAGTATATGGAAAGTGAAGCAGTGATTTGCCAAACCGCCTCAGTAGCCTGCATTCACTTACAAGGGGGAAGAGATGGGTGGAAGCATGTGAGGCCAATGTGTGAAAATCCATTACTCAGCAGAAACGTGCTAACACTCTGATGTTTCTAAATCAATTTTTGATTAATATATAAGATGCTTGACGGATATTAAATGTCAAATGTATAATAAAATGGATTTTTTCCACAATCAGTAAATTCCAAAGCACACTAACATACTATGACCCTGTCTTTTTTTACTAATAGCCAGGCTCAAATTGTTCCCACTCCCTAGCCCCTGCTTTTTCTTGAGAGAAAAAATCATATGGATGTAGGAAAACACATATGCCCTAAGTATATAACTATGAATTTTGATAAAAGAATACATCTATACAACCACTATTATAATCAATGCAGAATATTTCCAACACCCTAAAAAATCCCTAAGTGCCTCTTTCCAGTTAAGCACCCCCTTCTCAGGGTAACTACCACTCTGATTTCATTTCTACAGATAGATAAGGTTTTGCCTATTCTTACATACAGAACCTATGGTTCGAATGTTTTTGTCCTCTCCAAAATTCTCACCAAAAATGAATTTCCTCCAAAATTCAGGGGTTGTTGGTATGACAGTGTTAAAAGGTAGATCCTTTAGAAAGTGAATCGGGTCTGAGGCTGCGCTCTCTCTGATGGGATTAAGACCCCTTTACGAGAGGCTTTGGGCTTTGGTCTAGTTTGCCACTCTCCCCTAATGCCACGTGAAGAAACAGAATGTCAGCACCTGGATCTTGGACTTCCTAGCCTCCAAAATAGTGAGAAACAAATAAATTACCCAGTCTGTAGTATTCTGTTAAATAAAAAGGCACTAAGCCAACAGTATAGGTACTATTTTGTGTCTGAGTCTTTTCATTTACTATTACGTTTCAGATTCATCCATATGAATATATATGCAATGATAATTTTTTTAAATTGCTAAGACACATTGGAAGTTTGGGTCAATTCCAACATTAAGGTAGCTTGAATAAAACTGGTATGAACTCTTCTATGCATGTATTTTTGTGGATATTATGTTTTCATTTTTCTCAGATAAATAGAAGTAGAGTCATGGAGTCATAAGGTAGGTATATGTTTGATTTTGTGATAGTCAGACATTTTCCAAAGGAGTCATACTGATTCACAAAGCCATCATCAAAAGATGAGAATTCTGGTTGCTCTGTATTCTTGCCCATGGTTGGTTTTGTGTCTTTATTTACATCCATTCTACTGAGTGTGTTATTTCATCATGTTCAGAGTTTGCATTTCCCTGATGAATAATGATGCTGATAACTTTGTTCACATACATGTTTATTGGCCCTTCATATATGTCCTGTGTAAATTGCCTCTTTATTTTTGATGTGTTGGAGCTCTCTATATATTCCACATATAAGTCTTGCATGTTGCAAATATTTCCTTCTAGTATGTGGCTTGCTTTTACATTTTCCTTTTTATTAAATGTTATTTATTTTGTATTTTGTATTTCAGATTAATATGAGGGTACAAAGGTTTAGGTTACATTGTTTTCATTGTAAGGTAAAGTTCAAGTTGTAGTTGAACTGTTTGTTCAAGGGGCTATGCTGAATACCCTCACTTTGTGCACATTAGGTGAGATCCTGCCAATCTACCTCCCTCCACTCCCTCCCTATCCCACCGTTTCCCTCCCCCCTTGCTAGACTAAAATTAATTTCTTCACATAGACTTGTGTTTTTTCATTCATGTAGGCATATAGTTATATATTGATTTCGTATTAGTATTATGTACATTGGATATTTTCTTTTCCTTTCTTGAGTTACTTTACTAAGAATGTGTTTCAACTCCATCCAGGTAAACCCAAAGATGTAAAGTCTCCATCTTATGGCTGAATAGTTCTCCACAGTACACATATACCATAGTTTGTTAATCCATTCATGGGCAGATGGGCTCTTGGGTTGCTTCCACAATTGGCAACTGTGAATTGAGCTGCCATAAATATTCTGGTGTCTTTTGATAAAAATACATGTAAAATTTTAATTATAGTTCTTTCATTTAATGTTTAATAGTTTTTGTATCCCCTATCAGAAATCTTTCCCTACCCTAGTCCATAACAATAGTAATGATTTTCTCATATTTATTCACTAAAAGCTTGGTATTTTTAGCTTTTAAGTACATTAACCATTTTGAATTAATTTTGTGTATAGTCTGAAGTAGTGATCAAAGTTCTCTTTTTTCCATATGTTTATGCAGTTTTTTTTTGTTTGTTTGTTTGTTTTTTTAGCATACCTATTAAAAAGACTTTCCTTTCCCCATTGTATTGCTTTGGCAATTTTATAAAAAATAAATGTGAGTATGAGTTTACTTCTGATTTCAATTGTTTCATTCATCTATTTTGTCTTTTTTTATAATAATACCATTGTCTTCTTACTATAACCTATTTTAAGTCTTGAAATCAGGTACTATAAGTCCTATTTAATCTCATTCTTCTTTTCAAAAGTCTTGAGCCTTTCGCATTTTACTTACAAAATCAGCCTGTCAATATTTACAAAATGCCTGCTACATTTTTAAATGGGATCACACTGAACCTATAAATCAACTGGGGAAGAGTTGGCATCTGTAACAATATTGAACTTCCAACCCAAATACATGGTATATCTTTCCATTTACTTAGGCCTATTTGAGTTCTCTGAGCAGTACCTTGTGGTTTTAAGTATACACGTTTTGCATATATTTTGTTAAATGCATCTGTTTTTATGTGTTTAATGCTACTATAAAAAGTATTTTCATTTTGATCTCTAATTGATCATTACTAGTATATAAACATACAACTAAATTTTGTATATAGGATCCTATGATCTTGCTAAATTTACTCATTAGTTTTAATAACTGCATGTAGATTTAGGATTAAGAAAAACCATAATGTCTGCAAACAAAGAATTTTACTTCTTTTATGTTTTTTTCTGTGTCACACAGTAAAATTGTATAGAGGAGCAAACATCATTGATTTGTCCCTAATCTAAGCAGAAAAGTATTTACTATTTCACCATTATAATGTTAATTTTAGATTTCTTAATAGATACCCATTATCAGATTAAGAAAGGGCCTTCTCTTCCTAATTTGCTAAAAGTTTTTAGCAAACTAAAAATCAGTTTTTACCAAACTAAAATACTTTGTCAGATGCTTTTTAAAGACTCCATTGAGCTGATTATATAGTTTTCCTCTTGCATTCTATTATTGTGGTATACTGCATTGGCTAATTTTCAAATGTCAAACAAACATTGCATTCCTATGGTAAATTTGACTGCTAATATTGTGTTAATCTTTTTTGTATACTATTGAATTTGACTGCTAATACATTGTTAGAGAATTTCACGTCAGCATGTATGAGACATACCATATATACTCTAGTGTAAGCCGAGTTTTTTCCGGCACAAAATTTGTGCTGAGTTCAGGTTTTTTGGCACAAATTTTGTGCTGAAAAAACTCAGCATTTCCTCGAGTATATACAGTATTCGTTTATATATCTTTTTCTTATAATATCTTTTTTCTTAAGCTTTGTTATCAAGGTTACATGTATATTAGTCTCTTAACAAATTGGAAAGTATTCTCTCCTCTTGTTTCTGAAATATTCTGTGTAAGATTGTTATTATTTCTTCTTTAAATACTCTACAGAACTCACTAATTTAAAAAAATGGTCCTAGAGTTTGTTTAGAAGGAGAAAGAGAAATGAAACTATTCAGATTTCTTAATTTATTCTATTTGTTCTTGTGAAATTTGAAAGTTGCATTAATTTATATCTTTCATGCTGAATTTTCAGGCATAAAGTTGCTGATAATATTTGCTTTTATTTTTTTACTATAATAATAAACTTTTATTCCTGGTATTAGTAATTTGTATTTTTTCTTTCTTCTTAAAGCTTATCTTTTCAAAAAATTAAATTTTTTGTCCTTATTTTTTCTAGATCATTAATTTTGGCTCTTATTTTTATAATTTCCTTCTATCTACTATTTTTGGAAGAATTTATTCTTCCTCTTTTAAAACCTTAAAGGGGCAACTTAGCTGATTGATTTCAAATTATTCTTATTCTTTAATGTAATATTGTAATTCAGTAAATTTCTCTTTAAGTATTATTTTAGCTACATCCCACAAATTCTGATGTTTGCTTTTCTAGATAGTTTGGGTTTGAAATATTTTTTCTAATTTCCCTATTGATGACTTCTTTTACTTGTAGATACATTATATAGAAATGTATTTAATTTTTAAGTATTTGGTGATTTTTCTGTATATATTCTTATTAATTTCTAACTTAGTTCCATTATCACCAAGGCATATCATGTAATATTGAGACTGATTTTTGACCTATAGTATGATTTATTGTGATAAATATTCTACGTTTTGAGGTTGCTGGCTATCTGCTCTATAAATGCTAATCAGATCAAGATGATTGATAATGTCAATCAAATCTTATATATCCTTGATGACTTTTTTTTGTCTAGTTGTTCTTTCAAACACCAAGAGAGAGGTTTTAAAATTTTCAATCACGTATGTACATTTACCTATTTCTCTTTTCTATATGTCAGATTTTGCCTTATGTATTGTTAAGGTTTGTCATTAGGATCATACACATTTATGGTACTTTTGTCTTATTATTAACTCTTTTATCATCATAAAATGTTGGTGATTCTTCTTGTCTTAGAGCTTATCTGTATGACGTTAATAGAGCCAAGCCAACTTTCTTACGCTTACCAACTGCATGTCTTTAAAGTGTGTCTCTTTCAGACAACATAAAATTTAGTGTTACTTTTTAATTCATTCTATAAACCTGAGTATAGTCGATTAACACTTAATGTAATCATCAATAAAGTTGTATTTATGTCTACTATGCTGTTATTTGTTTTCTATTTGCCCCATTTTTGCTTTCTTTTCTTGTTCTCACTTCTTTTATATTCCAGTTCTCTCTTTTGGGGGGTTTACTTTTAAAATATTCCATTTAATTTTTCTAAAGGAAAAATCTTTCTGAGTATATCGGAGATTACAATACACACACACAACCTCCCTTCACTTGTAATAGTCTATTTAGAATTAATACTGTACAATTTAACACAATATAAAAATATTTTGCATCTGTATATTAACAATTTCATTAACCTCTCTTATCTTTTGTGCTCATTAATATATTTTTCATTTATTTGTAAATTTCATAATACAGTATTGAAATTTTACATTAAACATCAGTTATTTGTAGAGAAATTTATCCAACAGTATTTTGTATTTACTGTCTATTTACCCTTCCTAGTGTTCACTTCTTCCTTAGAGGTGGAATTCCATCTGGTGTCATTTCCTTCATCTAGAACAACTCTTTCAGCATTTCTTATAGGGTAGGCTTGCTGGCATCACATTCCCTCAGCTTTCATTGATCTGAAAACATATTTATTTCACTTTCATTTATAAAGGATGTTTTTGTTGGATATATAACTGTATGTGGAACATGTTTTTCTTTGAAGAATTTAAAGATATTGACACATTTTCTTCAGCATCAGTTTTCTAATGCTGCCAAAACACATTACCACAAACTTAGTGGCTTAAAGCAACACAAATTTATTATCTCAGGTCAGAAGTTCAGTTACAGCATGGCTTAACTGTTCCTTTTCTGAGTTACTCACAAGACCCAAATCAGGGCACTGGAAAAGATTTGTTCTCTCTGGAAGCTTTCGTGGACAATCTGCCTGTTCATTCAGGCTGCCGGGAAAAGTTCGTCCCCTGCAGTTGCAGGATGAGGTCCAGTTTTCTTGCTGTTGGTTGAGGGCTGTTCTCACCTTATCGAGGCTACCTCATTCCCCAGCTTGTGCCCTCCATCCTCTACCTTCAAAGCCAGCAACAGTGGTTCAAGTCCTATCAGACTTCAAATCTCTTTTGTCTTTTCTGCTCTTATATTTCTCTAACTCTAGCTGAGCCCACCTGGAAAATCCAGGATAAACTGCCTTCTCGAAGCCCATACCCTGAATCACATCTGCAAAGTTCCTCCGTCATGTAAAGTGACATATTCACAGGTTCAGGTGATTAGGATGTGGACATCTGGGGTAAGAGCACATTATTCTGCCATCCTTGGCCTTCATTCCAGTGGGAGCTCAGCTGCCATTTTTAATAGTTGTTCTGCATGAAGTGTGTAGATGTGGATCTCAACAAACATGGTGCTTTTTTTTTATGGTCAAATTCTTTCCAGTTATTGCCAGCTTTTGCCTCTCTCTACAATCTTCAATAATCTATGTTTTTTTATATTTATTGAGATTTCATATTGTTATCTGGGGGAGAGTCAGCCATTACCAGAGCTAGAAACCAATCCCTTCTTCACCTGAGTTGGTTTTAAAGTTGGAGAAATATTATTACTATTGCTAATAGTGAAATTATTGATAATATAATGATTACATTAAGATTATCTTATATTTAATCAATTTCAAAGATCAGTAGACCAAGGCCACACATAAATAGAACATATAAATATAATTGAAAGAGAAATTTCCCAAGTTATTTAGTGAGTTTAAATCACAGCTCCATCATTATTAGTTGTGTTATCAACAAACAGTATTTTTCAGCAGGCTGCTAAAAATGTTTGAGTAGAATGTTGTCTCTGCAGAGGAGAATTATTTCAACCAAGACTGTGGTGAAGCTGTAAGGGGAAGGTGGTGATGGGGTGATCAGACTGGGTGTTGAAGTAATTCCTCTGGTAAAGATGGGGGTAAAGGTCTTTTAACAGGCTTTCAGCTAGTTACTATATAAGTAAAAATTGTATATATTTTACTATATAAGAACAAATTGTATATAGTCAAGGTATACAACATGATGATTTGATACACATTTATGCTGTGAAACAATTATCCCACAAAGTACTTTAAGGCATTCATCACCACACTTAGTTACAATATTTGTGTGTGTTTGGTAAGAAGACTTTAGATCTACTCTCTTAACAAATTTTAAGTAAAGCATACAATATTATTATATAAAGTTACCATATTATCATTAGTCCAGAACTTATTCATCTGATTGCTGAAAGTCTGTAGCCTTTGATGAACATATCCCTGTTCCCACATTTCCCTCCACCCAGCCCTTGGCAATTACTATTCTACTGTGTAGCCATGAGTTTGTCATTAGAGATTACACATGTAAGTAAGATCATGCAGTGTTTTGTCTTTCTGAGTTTGGTTTATTTCACTTAGCATACTGTCTTCCAGGTTTATCTATGTTGTCACAAAAGACAAGTTTTCCTTCTTTTTAAAGGCTGAATAATATTTTATTGTGCATATCTACCACAATTTCTTTGTCCCTTCATCCATCATAAACACTTAGGTTGTTTTCACAGCTTGGCTATTGTATATAATGCCACAATGAATATAGATGTCCCTCTGAGACACCGTTTACATTTCCTTTGGATATATACCCTGAAGTGGGATTGCTGGATCACATGGTAGTTATATTTTTAGCTTTTAGAAGAACCTCTATATGGTTTTCCATAATGTCTGTACCAATTTACATTCCTGTCAACAGTTTATGGGTGTTCTCTGCTCTCAATGCCCTTGCTAACACTTATCTCTTGTCTTTTTGATAACCACCATCCTAACAGATGTGAGGTGAGATTTCATTGTGGCTTTGATTTATATTTCCCCTACGATTAGAAATGTTTAGCATATTTTCCTATACCTGTTGGCCACTTGTATGTCTTTGGAGAAATGTTCATTCTAGTCCTTTGCCTATCTTTTAACTGGGTTATTTGGTTTTTTTGCTACTAAAGTATACAAGTTCCTTATAAAATTTGTATATTAACCCCTTGCCACATATATGATTTGCAAATACTTTCTCCCATTTCCTTTTGTTGATTGTCTCCTTTTTGTGTGCAGAAGTCTTTTAGTTTAATATAGTCTACTTTTTTATTTTGCTTTTGTTTCCCACGTTTTGGGGTTGCATCCCAAAGTCAGAAGGTTTTTCCCTATTTTTTATACGTGTTTTACAGTTTCAGGTGCTACAATGAAGTCTTTAAAAATTTCAAGTTAATTTTTATTTATGATATTAGAGGCCAATTTCATTCCTTTGAATGTTTATATCCAGTTTTCTCAAAACCATTTATTGAAGAGACTATCCTTTTCCTGGGGAGCTTTAAAAAAATACAGGTGCCTTGAGCCTCTCTTGACCAATTCCAATCAGAATTGCTGGAGTTTTTTGGTTTTGTTTTTTTGGGGTTTTTTTTTCAGTTTTTGGCCGGGGCTGGGTTTGTACCCACCACCTCTGACATAGGGGGCCGGCGCCCTACTCTTTTGAGCCACAGGCGCCACCCAGAATTGCTGGAGTTTTGACCCAGCAATCAATATTTTCAAAAAGCTCTTTATGTGATTCTAATGTGCATCGAAAGTTAAGAACTGCTGCTTTAAATTGTTAAAGTAAGTTGTTGTAGAACACATGATCATGTAACTCACCAGGGTTGATTTAAGAGTATTTTCTAAAATCACCTGGACACTTCACGAAGACTCCCATCTGAGGGGCCCTCCCCTGAAAATTTTGTTTTATTAAGTCAGGTAAATTGAGAATATAAGAAAAATATAATAGCTCTCAAGATGTTGTTTGGGAGAATAATAGCATCAGCATTGCTTGAGAACTGGTTATAAATGCAAATTCATGGGTCCCTTTCTAAACCTACTTAGTCAGACATTCTGAGTGTGTAGCTCAGAGGTCTGTGTTTTAAGTAGTTACATATGATTCTGATGCACATCACCAATTTGAGAATCACTGGTTAGAAAGTTATGTCATGTCAAAGTCATGAGTTCAGTCTGCATAAAACAAGAACCTTTATTATGTCCCAATCTCTACTTTTAATTCTAGACCTTTAGTCAGAGGAAACGGAATGGGTGTCCCTCAGTAGTATGCTCAAGAACAGGACTACATGCTTTGGTGGATGGTGGCCAGAAGCAGCACATCATTCATATTAATATCATTAAAAACACTCTTTCCACTAGAGGTTAAGCTAGTAGAGTGACTGAAATGAAAAAAATATATTAATCATCCCTGCAGAAGTTTATATGTGGTGCACCTCAGTCAGAGAGGCTGAGGTGGGGAGCAGACAAGAGTTAACAGGTTTGATTCCTGTTTTCAAACTGAGGATGAAAAATGGGTTCCCAGATCGCACATTTCCAGGCTTTGCACAGCAGCTTTGTGTTGCTCCAGGAACCTTTAAAGTACCCAGTGGGAACATCTTGGCATAGCGTTTGCTGTTATCCATCTGGCTACTTCAGTGAAGTCATGTGCACACTCTGAGCCACTGGCAGGCAACAGGAATTCAGGTTCAAGTTCAAGGCCAGCACATAAGGGCACCACTCTTGTAGCCATTCCCTATAACTCTTGCTGTTATTAATTTCTCTTCTTCTTAAGTCGTCGTACAAACAATAGTATGGCATTTTAATACCAGCCCAACAGAAGATATGAAACCAGTTCCAGGACTTTTGCTCAAGAAAATGCCAGGATAATTATCAGAGAGCTTTTAGATAAGACCAGGTGGTTTTAATTTCATTGACAGGAAGTTACCATCAATCTTGTCCTCCAGAGGATAAACTGGTCAGTCCCCCCTGGAACCACCTTACAGGTTAAAGTTCAAATTCCTATGCTTGTCCTTCAAGACCTTGCAGATGGGGGCTAACCTGTATCCTCGGCTTCATTCTATGGCACTTCCTCTCATATCATTACCCGAATGCTGTACATTCCCTCATTGTGCTAGGATGCAAGCTTTGTGGACTTTCATTGCTGTATTATCCTTAGTGCCCAGAACAGCATATAATAGGCATTTAGTAAATATGCATTCTCTGTGCCTTTCTACATTCTGTTGCACCCACAGGATGCCTTGTGATCACTTATCCACTTGGTAAATGCCTTCTCAGCTGCAGCTCCGGACCAGTCTGTAGGAAGGCAGCCCTTGTAATGCCGTATCATAGATGCATTATCAATATTCTCACTTCAGTGTCCCCAACTAGAGGGTGAGGGTTCTGAAGGCAAGGTCTGCCTCCTTGTCAATATGCTCATTCAGGGCTTCATGGCTCAGACTGGGGAATCATCACTTACTGAATCAGCAAATGATGCCAGCATGGCATCCCATCAGAGCTCTGTGGTCTCTGGTCTTCCCAGGACTTGAGGCCAATTCTTAACTGGATCAGCACTGAGTAAGCACGGTGGAGCCAGGCCAGCTCTGCTATCTCCAGGCACGGCACCAGCACCTCCACCTGTTGCCCTGGGTACTTTGGTACTCCAGATCAGAAAACACACTGATTCCGCTCATTCCAAGAAGAGAAGGGGGTAATCAAACCATGCCATACTGAAATTTTAATTTTTTAAAAATAATTTTTAGGATAAAAGACAAGTATTTTTCTGAATCTTATATTAGTATTTATAGTAAAACTTTATTAATTTAGACTGACGAGAAAGTCATTCTGAATTAATGCCACTAGGAATTATGGAATATCCCTAAACTGTATGAGCAACCAAGATATGACTTTCAGAATCATATCATTAGTCAAGGGAAGGAATTTATAATGAGAATACTAAGAATACTAAAGAGTAGTTCTCAAAAAGAAAATAAGTTTAGGTCCTGGTGTTACCAAGTTTGTCTATATTAAAAGCACTAATGTGTTTCGAAGAAGTGTGTTGTCTCAAAGTACGTGAACAACTCATTTGTAATTTTTTCTTAATTTGTTTTTTGTTTATTAGGGAAGAAAACCTTTGTTTCACAAATAGTACAAGATAAAATTTGGAATTATTGATTCCCATTTTCAAATGATGTTTTGCCATAACCTTTTAGTACATGATAAACAGCCCTGCACACAGTACAGAGGAAATAAAACATTTCCAACATCCAGAAGCAAACAAGGCTTTCTTTTTAAAAAAAAAAAAAAAAAAAAAAATAGCTTTTCAAAACTCTGCTCCTGAAGCCTCACCAGGCCTTCTGAAGGGAGGTCAGGAGAAGTGGGCCGAACTCCAGATCCCCTTCTTCCCACCATCACTTCAAAGACCTCAGGTTCATGTTGCTTTGCAAACAAATTGGGCCCTACATGAGAATGAGTTTGAAGAAAGTGTTCTGTAATAGAAAAAAAAAAAGCACTTTGAAAGCCACTTTTGCAACAGTGACAGACACATAGAGGACATCTAGATCTAGCCAGGAAACTAAAAATATTAAACTGATACATAAAATAGACTCTGAAAGATTTACATCACCTGCGGTCCAAGGTCAAATGCATTTTACTGGTGTGGAGCAATGTAACTATAGAAACGGGTAGAGAGCTGAGGGAAGGGAGCTGTCACCTCCCTACTGATCTACCCAAGAAGTCTCACAGGGGAAGGAGGAACTGAAGGGTTGTTGGATGAAAGGAAGGCAGCTTAGCAGGGTGCAGGGGAGAAACGCAAGATATTCTAAGCCCAGGTCAGAATTGCAAATGGACTCTATGATTATTGAAAAGTAAAATCTTGCTGTTAAATCCATTAATGGTCATAAAGCCATCACCATTCTCATTAGACAAGATGGCTCTTTAGTCTCTCTGGTTTCAGCAGTGTCAGCAATTTCACAACCTCTTTCCTGCCTTTTCTGAGCTCTCCCTTCCTCTCTTGCCCCTTGTTGGATATTCCCTCTCTTGCCCCTGGTTGGATGTTTCAGCAACTATGGATTGGTTGCTTAAACACGAAACCCATGCACAATTACACAGGTGACTTTCGTGGTAGCTGAAGAAGCTTGAGGAGGACCTCGGCTGAGCTGAGTGGAAGGAACCATCAGTGCCTGTGCTGCAAGAAGGACCCACCGAGGCTCTGATTTCACTGGGAAGCACCCCAAACAGAAAGCTGGGGGGAGCCTGTGAAGGAAAGAAGTCTGTGTTATTCTCTGGCTGAGGCTGCCAGGCCAGAGCTGCTTGGCCTCTTGGGAGGAGTGAAAGTTTGAACAAACATCACCAGGCTAAGCAATCCAATTTGAGGTGGGAAACTTGACAACCCTTTAAAAAGAAGTCATCAGAGCTACAGACCTTCCGTTGTTTACTTTTGTGCATCAACACTTCTTGATGATTTCCTGATTCCTTTAAATGTCAAACTTGGTATTCAGCATCTATTTCATTACTGTCTTTTAATAAGACAGGCCATGCTAGATACTTTGCATATTTTATCCTTTTTAACTGTTCAAGGATATTTGATGAACAGCAAAAGACAAAAGTGATGCTCTACGTATCTTCTCCGTCTGTTAAAGCACCCTCATTAACTGAAATTTCTTTTATAGACATGATTTTTAGGTAACTTCATGCCCACTATGTCTCCTTAGCTTGGATCTATCTCTTTAACCTATCCAACATAAACGCAATCAAAAAATTGAGAAGAAAATAGAAAAATATTTGGCAAAATTTTACAGTTGAAAATTAAATTGCCTTGTTTCCATGAACATTTTCTCATTATAAACCTTCCAAGTACAGAATTTAAAAAGATCCCTATGAATTTAAGCCATCATTAAGTATTAGTAAGAAACTTAATACAAAGACATTAAAAGACAATATGAGTAAATGGTTATTAGGCTGTTATATAAGCAGTTAACTTTTTTTGGCCTGAAGCAAGAGAAAGGGTTTAAATCATATTAAAGTCAACCACCAAATATTTATAGGGCACCTGCAATATGCCTAGCACTTAGTTTGGCACCAGAGCTTTTCAAGTTTGGAGTCTTAAATCCTTTACAGTTTTGTTGCAGAGGCAAGACCTAAACATATGAGGAAAAGAGAAATATTTTCCATATTCACGTGCCTAATTAGGAAACCCAGATAATGAAGGGCTAAGTGGTATGGGCCAGCTCTCAACTATTTTCTGGCCCAGCATGCTAAAGGGATACGACATACTTTCATCAGTAACAGGGACAATGCCTACAGACAGCTGGGCCTTGATAGGGTGGGGTGGAGTGGGGTAGGGGGAGAATGTCCTCTTGGAAAAATATCAATATCTCACTGAGGTAGCATTACAATTTTTAAACGCTCCACGGGTGACCTGGGAGTCTCCATCAGGAGAGTAAACTCCCTCTCCCTTTCCCCAAATTTTATCCTCCCCCCTATCATAGAGAATTGTGGGAATGGCCAAAGTACAACAGGAACTCAGGAAAGAGAAATTACATGGTATGTGAGCTTTTGACAAGCTTTAATGAAATGGGATTGTGATTGAACCTTAAAGATGATACACTTTGACTATTAGGTAAATTAATGCAGTGTTCCATATTTTTTTTTTCTGAAATATACTTGAGTCCTCTATGATCATGTGTCTGAAGTGTAGATAACTTACCACTTACATAGAACAAGGTATGTAGAATATTTCGCAAAAATATTAAATTATCTTAAAAAAAAAAATTACTGTATATACTCGAGTATAAGCCAAGTTTTTGGGCACAAAATTTGTGCTGAAAAACCCGAACTCGGCACAAATTTTGTGCCGAAAAAAACTCGGCTTATACTCCCGTATATACGGTAAATAATTTTCATCAAAATGTATGCATACTATTTAAAAGGACAAGTACTTAAAGAAGTAGACTCAAACACAACAGAGTCTAACATAGTTTCCTTTCATTGTCTCCCCCTGGCCTAATTTATAAATTAAACTTTATTAGGTACATAGGAAAAACATAGTATATTTAGGGTTTGGTACTATCCTTGGTTTCAGGCATCTATTAGGGATCCTGGAATGAAGCCCCCATGATTAAGGGGGAATCAGTACTACAATCTCTTGATTCATCAAATTAAAATTTATCTCTTGGTTTCTGATTATGTTTGATGTGTATTTAGCTCTTTTATGCTTCCTTTCATTTATTATTCTAATAAACTGGACTTCATCAATTCTAAGATGTGTTGTTTTGACACATTTTAATATATCTGAAATTGATATGCACTATGTTGCCATACTTTTTTTTTCTTTCGTAAATGGTGCAGAAAACAATGGTGCATCTTATAATTACATTTCCCCATTACAATGGTGTCTTGGACTGATGAAATAATTTTTGATGAAATTCATATTCAGGGCTTCATTATTATGACTAGAAAAATAGGATAAGCAGTTCCCAGGTTATGGACAACCTGACTTAAGGCATTCCGTACTTGTGAATGGGCTCCCAAGGCTCCTCATAAGGATAATTTATAGTTAAGCAGTGAAATCAATAATTTGGGAACTCGTTTCTTCTGCCACGTAAACAGACTTGCATAGCATAAGCGGTTCATTGGCATAGCTCTTTACACTAGTGGCTAGTCCCATAGACAGATAGAGAAACAGCTGATAGAAATGTAGGAATGTGAAGAATCAGAAGACCCCAGGCCAGGAAGGGATATGACAGAGGAAGGAGCTGGAGCCTTTCATCTCAGTGAAGCAAGATTCTAACACCGAGCAGTTTACAAAGGTTTACGGTGCAGTTAGTGAAAGTATCAGCTGCTACAAGGTCATTTATGATGAAAAACAGAAAAAGGCCATGCAAACAATCCCAGATACCTACTCAAGGAACAGACTTCAGTAGTAAGCTCTCCTCCTCCGGCGAAAGAATTAAGTCCTGGTTCTCCAGCACCCACTCCATCCTCTCCAGCACGGTCTCCATCATCATTTTCCAATTAATGTCAAGCTACTTTCTGCCTCAAAAATGCCCCTTCCATTAAGCAAGTCATTGTATTAAACTTTAATAATCCTTTTTTGAAGTTTCTCTTATTTAACTTTTTGGATGAGTCTGTTTTTATGTTCTGTTTATTTGAATTAAAAGAAAGAACATAATAGTTTCTGTAACTTGGTATTACATTATGGAGGTATTATTACAATATTACACTATACTATTTTTACCACCTATGAGCCATTGTAGTATTGTTAGTAGGTATGTACTGTTCATCAAGAATCCGAGTTACATTTTACATTTTCTGTCTGTGTCTACATTTCCCCTTTTTATTTTTTTATTTTATTTTTTTTTATATTAAATCATAGCTGTGTACATTGATATGAGACACAGAGACAGACATCCAGCACGCAGGAAGAATGATGTAAAGAGGAAGAGACGGGCGGAGCATCTACAAACCAAGGAATGCCAAAGACTGCCAGCAGCCACCAGACACTGCCCTGGAGAGAGGTGTGGCCAGCCCTACAGATAACCTTGATCTCAACCTGAACTGGGAGACAATAAACTTCTGTTGCTTAAGCTTAAAAAAAAAAAAAAAGAATCCGAGTTACATACAAATCTGACCTAAAGACATTCTCAGGAACATATCTCACCTGTAACCTAGGAACCCCCTGTATTTATTGTAAAGTAAGCTAAGTAGTGATTTGATTAATTTTCTTCTTCTATTACTTTTCCCCTTCCACTGAAATAATTGTCCATTATTTTTTAACTGATCACCAATTCTTCTCAAACATCTGTAAAATGTCTCTCAACATAATTTCAATATAATTTCCTATAAGGCCCCAAACTATCAAGTAATTTTCTGTTTAAATTATTTGTAAACTTTTCTCTGGAGCTCTGAACATTTCTGCTCCAAGCTGGGCTGAGTGCTCCATGCTAGCCACTAGATACCATCCCCAGACTTCCCTTTGCCTTCATCTTAAATCCCTTTCCTTTTCTCCTGTAGTGGGTCACCTGCTCCCTAGATCTCCTATCTCATTTTACTTCTTAGTTCTGTGGCATAAATTAGTAACAGTTGCCTTAGAAATCATTTCCCTTGGAGTTTTGAAAGCATTGTTCTACATTCTTCCAGTTAGTAACGTTGCTATTGAAAAGACATCATTCTGATTCCCACTTCCCTAAAATGTTTAAGATTGTTCTGATTTTCCTGGTACTTTGAAATATCACAAGCGGTGTGTGGTCCAATGAGGATCTCTTTCTCATTTCACAGGTTCCAGATTTCTGTTAGTCTTCTACCCTTACTGGTTTGCCTCTGGGCCCTATGACCCCTGGAGATTGTCATTCCCAGGCTCTGCTTCATCTGGCAGGCCTGGCAGCCTTGGCTTTGCAGCCAATTCCAATGCAAGCTAAGAACTCCACGTGTGAACTGTGAGTGTGCCCTTTCCCATGATTTGTCTTTCCCAGAGAGAACGTGCAGGAGTCCTAAATCAGCCAGTGCCTAGTATTCTGAGATCTATCTTCTCATCTGAGTATAGAACATCTTGATTTCTGTTCTCAGCAATAATAAAGACTATTATTGACTTCACTCACAATGTTACTTTCATTCCGACTGATGACTAGTCCTTACATGGCATTCATTTTTAGCCTAACCTAATTTTAACCATAAAATATCAAATACTTTTCAATAAGGCACTTTGTCTACCAATGGAGAAGATATAGATTATCGTTGGAGGGAAAGTGCTCAAATTTATACAGAAAAAATGACATTAAAAGACAGAATAGTGTAGCAACTCAGAAGCTGGGTGCTGGAGTCAAGGGTTTAAATTCTGGCTGTCACACACACTTACCAGCTGCATGATCTTGTGAAACTTACCTACTCCCTCTAAGCCTGTTTTCTCATCTGCAAATTGGCACAAATAACAGTCCTTACATCACACAGCCATTACGAGAACTAAGTTAGGTAAACATACATGTGGCTTAGTAGGAGAAGCAGCTATTGTTATTGTCCTGACAGATACTATTTACAGGACGGAGAAAATTGCTTAGGCCACGCCTTGTTTGTTTTTCATTTGGAAAATGACAATCTTGAGAGTTCTTGGTTCATAGGCTGATTTTTAAAGAAAAAAATGGCAAAGAATCATAAAGCATTTGCTCTGTCTGCACATAATGAGCACCACATAACACACACTACTCTTTAGTCAAATATTTTGGGCTGACCAATCTGGGCCAGGGATTGTTTTTCTGGGTCAAATTCAGTGCCTGTGCCACATATTAATGCTACTGGATTCAAAGCAGCTCCCCCTTCCTTTCATTTTAAATCAGAATTCTTTCTTTGTCTGATTGTGTTTTCTGCTGTCCCTTCCACTTAAAAAAAGAAGTGTCTCCTTCTCTCTAAGAGTCACGGGACGTAGACTTTCATTTGACACTGCACGAGTCTTTAGCACTATTGGTATCTGGTCCCTCCTTTCCTGCATGTGAATAATTGCCATTCTCCATGCCCTTATCTTCACTGAAGCCTCTTATGAGTTTGCTTTTTATTCCAGTCACTGCTCCTATTCTGGTTGTTAATCTTCTCTCTTCTCTCCACCAGGAACACATCCGTGCACAGAGAGTGTGTACTTGGTTGTGGAAGACTCCAATTGAGAAAAATGGGGTTGGAGGAATGGAGACTAATTCAAACCTGCAGGCCTGTTTTTATGATGCCATTTTATCATCTTATGTTTTTAAAAAAGGTAAAATAGGAAGTAGAGCTGGATGATAAATGCTGCCAATAAAACAATAGCATCAGTACCCTGCTCCAAAAGGATACCAAATGACCCCCAAAAGACTTCTACTGAGGTTCAAAGAGTTCCTATTTCTGAAATACTAGGTACAATATTTTTTACAGAGTAAATAGAGCCCAAGAGATAGTAAGTCATTTAAACACTTCTCTCTCTTTCCCTTCAGTTAAGAGGAGCCAACTTAATATATTTTTCTTCTAGTTGAGCCCTGGGGACACTATTCACTACTGGGGGGCTGTAAAAGGTATTTGGGAGTCTAACCATCAGCAGAAGACAGATGGCAGGTTGCGCCATCACAGGTTCATCAGAGGGGTGCCTATTAAGCCCTTTGCACAGCTCTCTGACACACATCCCTTCTGAATCTGACCCCTTTAATTTTTGTGTGGTAACTTGCAATTCATGATACCTTGGGGCTAGTTATAATAAGTTCACGTATGAGATTACACATCTGATATTTATAAAAACACAAATACTCCAGAACTTTCTCCAGGCAGGAAATGACAAATCTTTGGTAAGCTATTTTCAGGACTTAGAAAAAAGTTGATGACTAACTAAGCATTGAGAGTAAAACGATGTTGCCTTACTGTATATTGAAACCAGTCCCTCCGAACACAAATGCCAAAAGTCATTATCTACACAATTTAATACTGAGCAGTAAGTCCCTGGCAATCCCCCGTAATCTGCAGCATTACATAGGGCTGCACTGAGCGGGACATGAGATAATATGGGCTGACTTAATTAGACTCTGGGATGCCAGAAAATCGTGACTCTCGAAGTCCAACTTTGTTATTTCCCAATGAATTCCAGTTGGAAACTATGATCTCAGGTGATAACATTTCCTTAACTTTTATGTATCTCCTTTTATTACATCAGAGGAGGCCGGTAGAGGTGGTGGTGCTGGTGGCCAGTGGCAGTACTGGTATGTTTTCTCTCAAAAAGTACTCAACTTTAGCATTTGCCAGAAAGTATTGTTAAAGCTTCTGAGATACAAAAGCCTCCAAAGCAATGCTTCATTTTTAGCATTAAACATATAGATTCCAAATCACATTTACCTCTGGCATAAGTGACAGAAACAAAGAAAGAGCTACACCATGCTTTCTTGGTAAGGATGACCTATTATAAAATGCTTCATCTTGTCACTGTGAACTATTCAGAACCAACTATTCTAGAAAAGGATTTTAAGTTACATACATGATCTTAACACTTTGGGAGGCTCAGGCAGGCAGGAGGATTACTTGAGGCCAGAAGTTTGAGACCAGCCTGAATGACATAGTGAGGCCTCATCTCTATAAACAATATAAAAATTAGCTGGGTCAGTAGTGTGCACCTGGGGTCTCAGCCACTTGGGAGTGACGCAGGAGGATTGCTTGAACACAGGAGCTATCATGATGCCACCATATTCTAGCCTGGGCAAGACAGCATGACCCTGTCTCAAAAAAGAGACAAATACATGACAAAGAACTATAACTCATTGTGTTACTACCTTTTGAAAATGCTAATATATAATTCATTTTTTAATTTTTATTTTGAAGATTTCAAACATATAAAAGTTAAAAGAATGGTAAAATGTAACACTGAAGCTACCATGTATATTTATGTATATGGATCCATATATCAATATAGATGTATAATATTTATTTTTGCTGAACCATTTGAAAGTAATTTTATGGCATTGTGACAATTTCTGAATTATTTAGTGTGAATTCTCTTACATCACAATATAATTATTACATTTAAGAAAGATAAAAATAATTCCCTAATATTATCTCATCTCTAGCCCATATTAAATTATCTCTAATTATTATTAAAAAGCTTGTTTGTACCAGAATCTAATCAAGGTTCACATATTGCATTTGGTTGTTACATTTCTATATTCTCTTTTAATCCAAAACAGTTCTACTAGCTGTTTTGTTTCTTTGATTTTTAAAGGTCTTGAATTTTTCAAGAGACTAGACAAATTGTCTCATAGAATATTTTATATTTTGAATTTGCCTGATTGTTTTCTTGAAATATCACTTAACTTGTTCTTTTCCTGCCTGAGATTTTGTCAACTAGAAGTTAGGGCTAAAATCTGTCTGTTTCCTTGAAATGACATGTAACTTGCTCTTTTTTATTTCCTGAATTTTCTGTCAACTAGAAGTTACATCAGAAGGCTTGCTTTGATGCAAACTAAACATTTTTGGCCAGAATACTTTTCCAATTATGCATTTCCTGTTATATTGCATCATCGTCAGGAGGCACATAATGCTAGGTTATATTAGTGATGCTAAGTTTGACCAGTTAAGGTGGTGACAGTGCTCTCCACGGTTAGGTATGTTTTCTTTCTTTTTTTTTTTTTTTATTAATACATTTAAAAAATATAACATCTGTATCTATTTTGATGTTACTTAAGATATTATATATAAGTCACTATAGATTCATCTAGCACAAGAATTTTTAACTCAAATCCATGGATGAGCTTGTTGTTCATACATAAACTCTTTAAAATTGTCTGAAAAATGCGTGCAGGCATACTCCTGGGAAGGATGACATTCAAGCAATTTCCAAAGGGGATGAAGATATAAAAGTGATTAAGAACAACAGCTGCAGGTCAAAGTCCTCATTCTTAAATTCCATTTTAATGCCATCCACCTGCCCTCTCCCTACCCTGGCATTTGGGTGACCCCTACATTGTGACCTCTTAATAAAGCTAATGATTTGCTGACCTTTGCCCTCACTGCCACAATTAATGAGTCCATCACTTTTGGACTGCAAAGTTGTGTGGCCCATTCTTACTGTGACTGTGACATGCAATGCAGCATATAGGCTGACCCAAAGACTTAACAAAATATTCCTGAAACAGCAGCATGCCAGACACACACACAGTGAAGGAGAGAGGGGAGAGCAGACGGGAGGAGAGGAGGGGAGAGCCAGCCAAATGCTGTGCTCTAAGCTGATGCTGACACTGATTTGAGGGAGGGAGAAGGAGGAGGAAAGAGGTGGCAGGAAGAGAAGAGAGGGAAGAGAAGGAAGTCCGTAGAAGTCTATATAGAAGCAAATGAGTGGAAGCCTGGCAGCTCTTCCTCCTCCTCTTACAACTGCTGGGGATTCCCATAAAGCACCTGCTCACTCAGCTTCCTCCTACCATTACATTCCTTCCATTGGGTCTTATTTACGATGTGAACGAAGAACCTTAGGATATGGGAGAAGGGAGGTGCAGAGCTCAGTTCAGATCCCCCCTGGATCCCACTGGCAGTTCCCCAGAGGTGCCTTAGAAAGGCCTCAAACATTCCCACTTCCATCTAGTCCAAGACAAGCCCAGCATTCCAATATCCCTGCCAGGCAGTGACACCATCAGATTACGTGGTTTCTTTGTGCAGATCTGGAAAGAGGCAACTCTGGGCAGATGAGTTAGACAAAAGTAGCCCACCCCGGCAGACAGTCTCATTGGCTCTCGGCCCGGCCACCAGCCTGGGCAGGATTCTGGCCCTCCTCACCCCACGGCTGGGCACCATTGTTGGTGTTTTTAACATACTGAACGAAAGACCCCAATAAGTAGATGCAGGAAAAACAATCCGTGGAAGAACTTCCCTTTCTTTCTGTTTCCAACATTAGAGGAAACCTGAAGAATCCAAGTTTATAAATATACTCCTGCTAAGAATCCCACTCCACTAATAAAGTGGTTTCTTTTTGAACTTTAAGAAAACCACTCCACGTCAACATGGGAATTGGATGAATTTTGGTGTGAAATTTTAGGTTGGCAATTACAGGTATTTCATTCATATTGGTTCATTTATCGCCAATAATGCCTCTGTGTTTCATAATGAAAACCTCAGCACAGGAACTCTCTCTGTAAGCCCGTGCAGCTGGATGACAACTTAGATTCATGGCTTTGAGTCTGGTAACTGATTTTTCCTATTAGCTTCAAGGAAATATTTTCCCCGTTATTTTAAGTTTAGTACAGTTTAATATGGCTATTACAATATATCACCTCGTCCTCCACCCCCCTCCCCAACCCATTTTTGGCCTATTAGAAGTACCATATTCCTTATTTAGTACTTGCAAATCCTTCAGTTGTACAGTCTATATAAGGAGCTCATGCACTGTCTAGAAGTAAGACCCACTTTATGGGCAGAAGGTAATACATCTTGACAATAACTAAAACAGAAGTTTATTTTTCTTCCTCCCTGGGCCAGAGCCTACAGTACGATCCTGCAGAGGGGAAATTAGACCAAAAAGCACAAGAGGTTCTCAGTATCTCATTTTCCCCATGATCTTCCTTTGGTCACTATAGTACAGCCTGAGAAAATCTATGAGATCAGCAAAGTTCATCTTTTACAGCTCTTCACGCATGACTTCCCATGTTCTCCTCCAAGCTAGGCACTGGCAGCCCCACTGCACCGGCCTGGCCTGGGCAGTCTTCTTTGTAAGATGACAGCTGCCTGTCTACTCAGTAACTTGAGTTGGTAAGTTAACTCGTCTCTATTTCATATACCTCTTCTGGAGTCGATAATATCAGTTTTCTAGACTGGGAGTCAGCAAACTCTAACCTGTGCACAAAATCTACCTGCCAGCTTTTTTTTTTTTTTTTTTTTTTTTTTTTTAATAAGGTTTTATTGGAAAGTAGCCACCCCGTTTGCATATATAGTATTGCCTGTGGCTGCTTTTACCCTACAACAGCAAAGCTAAGTAGTGGTGTCTGAGGTCATATGGTCTATAAAGTCTAAAAGTGCCATTTGGCCCTTTCCAGAAAAAGTTTGTCAACCCTGATCTAGACAACAGCTATTCATTCCTCTCTGTCCTTCTGGTGTATAGAACTCTAGTCTGGAATTTTGTTACTTAGAGCTAATTCCATTTTCATTGATGTGCCCTGCCTACTAATGCATAGGGACACTGCTTGCCATTTCCTAACTGAAAGGTGTGATTCAAACAATAGAAACGGCAGGTGTCCTCTAAGGAAGGTGTGATGGTATGATCATAATACCCTGCCCGACTCCTGAACATGCAGCCCTGTATAATCACTGCCATGAATGTGAAATGCTCCCAGTTTCTGGGTGTCATTTATGTCCACATAGAATAAGAAGCCTCAGGTTAGTTAGACTATTGTTTTGAAGAATGATGAAGTGAGGAAAATTAACTCTGGGATCAGAAAGACTTGGTTTTTATACCTAGCTCTATAATTTTCTTGCTTCGCGACCTTTGGCTACTCATAACCTCTCTGGGCCTTGGTTTCCTCAGCTCTAAAGAGTGTCTTCTGTATAGTTATACTATGTTTTTGTTGTTTGTTTTCTTATCCACTTAACTTCTGTCTCCTAACATGTGTTTCTCTGTAGACCTGAGCTCTGCTCCTTTGGTAGGTTATGCCACACATAAGGAAGATACCACTTTGTTTACAGAGATGTGAGAGATAAAAATGAGAAGACTCAGGAGGGAATGTCTGGCACTTAGTACTTCCTCAAGCAACTAAATATGCTGCCTCTTTTTTGCCAGCTGATTCTAATCTTGATACCTCCAACTCCTCAACAACCATGAGTGGTTTGAATCCCTGAGAGTGAGAACTTTCCTTCTACCCTGGTTTCCTATTATCTGACTTGCTTATCACTTAATCAGACTGGTGCCCATGCCAAGATGGCGAACTGGGCCAGATCTCTGCTGATGACCTGCTCTTTACCTAATGCATCCCTGCCTACAGTCCTGTCTGGACTTTGTACAAACTCTTAGTGATTCCTGGAGGGCTACCCTGAAGCTTCCTTTGGGGACTGATCACCTAGATCCATATTCTTGTTCAGATGGATAGTCCCAGTTACCAAATTACTTGTAATTGCTCAATCATGGACCCAATCTATTTTGCCTTAATCCCTGGCACCCTCATCCCGGCTTGTTGCCTTCTCTCTCTACCCCCCAACTAGTGGCACAACCTCTCAAGCCCAATACTGAAAAGCCCAGTCCCAGGTAGGATTCAAAGCAGAATTAAATCTTAACCTGATGTTACAAGCACTGTTAGTAAGAAAGTCCTGTAATTTTAATAGGCTAATCCTAACTTATAATTAGTTATATATATTCCAGGGAATAAGAAAAACTTGGATGAGATTAGAGGGGCAGTGAATACTTTGACAATAATGTATTTTATCATGAATATATCAGTATTCTAGTGCGGTTCTGCTTATTTCCTATGGGGTCCCTCCCTGCAGGAAGACTATATACAGGGTGGACATAAAGTCTGTGTGCAATTTTAAATTATCATCCAGCAGAAGGTTTAAGAGTCAGAAGGCAGCTTCTTTCTCCTCTTTTACTTCTGCAATGATACTAGCAACATCCAATAAAAAGTCTGCACTATCAGCCTGGATCCCAGAGAAAACATATACAAATGAGATAAAGCCACAGTTGACCCATGGCAGACATATAACAGGAGAAAGGAAGAAACTCATATATTTATCAATTTGTGGAAGGCACTGAGAGTTTGGGATTGTTTGTTGCCACCTCATACCCTTGCCTATACTGACTGATACAGTTTTTATAAAGTTTATTGCTTAACATGGTTTTAATAGATTTACAAAGACTAAGTGCTGTTTTATAAACATTGCAGTTTGAATGAACATCCTTTTTATTTTTTCAGTAAGATTGAAAGGAAATAAATATTTTATAACATATTCAAAAATCTATGAATTACCCTAGTGAAATATATATATATACATAAACGTATATATATATATATATATATATATTCATATATATATGTGTGTGTGTGTATACACGCTTTTTTTTTTAAGGTGAATAGAAATCTTTTTAGTCTTTGAAGACTGAAAAGAAATGTGCTTTCTTCTATGAACAATTTATACACGGAAAGGGACCTGATAATACATCATCCTAGGAGTTGTTTAGAGAACTTCAGGAAATTTAACAATTATGAACACAGATTCAGTAAGATCCTGTTATGTTACAATTTGTCTTGGTTGCTGCATTGAAATGATCATATTTTCAAACCATAAATTGTTATATAAATGCAAACTATCATTATTATTTTGGGGTACAAGCTCTGTTTAATGCAGGGTTATGTCTCTGCTTCTCTTTACTCTCTCATTTTTAAACATGAGCTGGCTAACCAGTGAGGAATATTTTTAAAAGAATACAAGGGAGCCAACAGAAAGTTTGTTACCATGATATATATTCAAAGTAAACTAAACTACCTATATACTCGAGTATAAGCCGAGTTTTTCGGCACAAAATTTGTGCCGAAAAACCCAAACTTGGCTTATACTCAGGTCATACAGGTTATTTGATTCAGTGTGCACGCACCTAATCAAATGCATGTAGTCTCCAGTTGTCTTCTGCCGTCAGCTTGAGGGGGCAGTGCTTCAGCTCAGTTTTAAAGTTGTTGTTGCTAGTTTACTGTTTTTCTTTAGCAATAAATATTGAAAAGCATTTAACCTACTGATTCCTCAATTATTGTAATTGTTTTGGGTATATATTTTTATTTTTGAAATTT
>CAUYPK010036197.1:0-28769 GCA_963574355.1 Loris lydekkerianus
AAGTCCCTTGCTGGCTCCCTGTATCCTCAAAGGGATGATCATAGGCAGATCCCACCGGCCAGAGATGTCTGGAGTCTTGTCTCCCCAGACTCGCCGTGCTCAGTTGCAGGGAAGCTGTTACTCAGCCGCCATCTTTAATCCAATCTTCAACATTCTTTTACCTTATTGTATATTGTGGAAAGATTATCACTTAAAAGATTTGGGGCATAAAAGTTTTCATGGCAGGTAATTCATGTAGAGTATGGGGTGACATAATGGAAATTTCTGATTTTATTTCTACAAGTAACAAATAATTCCCCTTCCATATAAATACCTTTTGTGTTATACTTCAGGAAGGAGGTTAGCATCTGAATGGAAGGCCTCACCATTTTCCAAGGGATTCTGAGAGATTTTTGTATTCAGCAGTTGGAGAGCTCTCTTCTATTCCAGTTGATATAACTTCCCTTTTTGGTTATAGGTGCAGGTTTTCTATACAGTTAATCTTTTTTTTACCAGGACGGTTAAATTTGGGATGAAATTCAAATGAGGTTTCTTGGTAACTTTGGTATTCATAATTTAAATCTTTGAGCCATCTAACTGTGATTAAGAGATTTCTGACATTTATTCTTACATTAAGTGGATCAGCTCTAGAATATAGGCATTTTAATTTCTGTTGAGTTTTGAATCTCTCCAGAGGTATATGTAGATAGCTTTTATTTCAGTACATCTAAAAAACCCATTTAGAGAATACTACCAAATAAAAATGAGAGGAAATGGAAATGTATTTTTTCATGAACACTTTGATACACATTTCATCAAGTTTATTGATTTACTCATTTGTTACACTTGTTATAACCAGTTTTTAATTCATAGAGGGAAGCATTTGTTATTGATATGTTGACTTTCTTTACTTCATCTTTTACAAATGATCAAGGTTTGGGCCACTAAAATTATATTTTTATCATGGAAAAAATTCCAACTCCTCAATCCATAATGTTGAACAGAATTGGAGTATTTTCTTTAGAATTTCTTTTTTTTTTTTAGAATTTCTTGAGCAAGCAAATGAAAGCTTATTGTAGAAGGCTTGTACTTGCTTTTCTCTGTGGGACATCAATACCACTATATTGCTGGCAGCTATTAAAAGGAAATAAAGAATATTTTCACTATCAAAAAAATAATGAAAATTAAATTAAAAAAATAAAAACCCTTAACCTATAGAGACATGGACATTGCTTTCTATGGCTTCTTTCTTCATGATTTCACAATAATGTGCAGTGAATTTAAGTTTTTTTTTTTTTTGAGACAGTCTCACTGTGTCACCCTCAGTAGGGTGCCGTGATGTCACAGCTCACAACAACCTCAAACTCTTGGGCTCAAGAGATTCTCTTGCCTCAGCCTCTGAAGTAGCCTGGGACTATAGGTGCCCACCACAACACTCAGCTACTTTTTTTTATTATAGTCATCATTGTTTAGAAGGCCCGGGCCAGGCTTAAACCTGCCAGTCCCGGTGTATGTGGCTGGCACCATAACCACTGAACTACGGGCGCCAAGCCTGAATTTAAGTTTTGACATTACTCTTTTATGAACTTACAATTGTACATTACTAAAGAGGGATACTTTCTCAGAGAATCTCGAAAATGTAAGCTAAAAGCACCTTTTCAATATAACTAATAAATAATCTATGAGGAGTATATCACATACTTTTTAACAGTCACATAGTATTGCATTGTTTGGTTACATAACTGACCCAGTTTCTTTTTAATGGGCATAGAGTTTTTTCATGCTTTATGGTGTTACATAATATGATAATGTCAAGAACATCTATATGCATATATTTTAAGATACACTTCCCTAGTTATTTCCTTAGGATAGATTTTGAAAGGAAAGTTCACTAGCATAAAGAATGCATGATTAAGAACGTAGTTTGTATCGTCACCTACTTGCTCCTTCCTATCTTCAGAGTTTCTTCTCCTTCAAAAATTTCACAACAGGCTCAGCTCCCATTACACAGTGGTTACGGCACCAGCCACATCCTCCGAGGCTGGTGGGTTCAAAGCCAGTCCGGGCCAGCTAAACAAAAATGACAACTGCAACAAAAAAAATAGCTGGGTGTTGTAGCGGGCCCCTGTAGTCCCAGCTACTTGGAAGGTTGAGGCAAGAAAATCGCTTAAGCCCAAGAGTTTGAGGTTGCTGTGAGCTGTGATGCCATGGCACTCTACCGAGGGTGACATAGTAAGACTCTGTCTCCAAAAAAAAAAAAATTTTACAACAAAATAGTTTATGCCCCATTGATCACTTTCTGTAAAACCCTACAGACTAAAATTACTGTTAGTGAGTTAGCAGTCAAAAATGATACCTCCTTGTTTTGTTTTTTTTTTTTTTTTTTTTTTTTGGTAGAGACAGAGTCCCACTTTATCACCCTAGTAGAGTGCCATGGCATCACACAGCTCACAGCAACCTCCAACTCCTGGGCTTGAGCGATTCTCTTGCCTCAGCCTCCCAAGAAGCTGGGATTATAGGCGCCCACCACAACGCCCGGCTATTTTTTTTTTTTTTTTGTTATTGCAGTTTGGCCGGGGCCAGGTTTGAACCTGCCACCCTCGGCATATGGGGCCTGCACCCTACCAGCTGAGCCACAGGTTCCGCCCCAAAATGATACCTCCTTGTTTTAAAGTCTTTTGTTTACTTGTTTGTGTTTTCTGTAATTTTCAATGCAATGTAGAGACCGAGGTGAATAATACTTACATCCAGATGCACCAGATGCTGTCAGTCTAGTCTGTGTTTTCTGTAATTTTCAATGCAATGTAGAGACCGAGGTGAATAATACTTATATTCTGATGCACCAGATGCTGTCAGTCTAATCTGTGTTTTCTGTAATTTTCAATGCAATGTAGAGACCAAGGTGAATAATACTTATATCCAGATGCACCAGGTGTTGTCAGTCTAGTCAGGATTTGGTTCTTACTATAGTTACCTTCCATACACCACAGAATTGGAATTCCTCCAGCAGACAGTGGGCTCAGTGTGGGTTCTGGGGTGCTGGAGTATTTCTCTCGATGTTCCTGATCTCCTCTCCCCCCTGTCTCCATGCCCTGTGCTCCTGTGCCAGAGAAGGGTCTCGGTACACTCTGGCTGCCTCCATTAGCAGGCCACTCTTGCTTGTTACTCCTTGCAAGGCATGAGGTGGCAGGGAGGTTTCTTCTGGTCCAGCTCAGTTATAGGCAGGTCCTATTCATTCCGGGCTTTGGTGGTGAGACTTTCTCAGGGTTCCTTCCCAGTCACCTCCCATGCACCCAAAACTCCACCTTGTATCCACTCCTGCTTCTCAGTGGTGGTGGAACTCTGCTTGCATTGATGTAGTGTTTTGGGCTAAACAGGTTTCTTATCCTTTCCCAGGGCTAGAATGTGATTGGCTTCATACTAGGTGCAAAATCATATGATAGGGCATAGTGAGGGGGAGGGGTTGCTGCCCCTCCCTTAAAAGCAGACAACTTTTGCTTCTGCCTACCCTCCCTTTACCAGTAGTTTCTGTTTCAGGGTTTCACCGTAGGTTTCAAGATACAGATCTGGGAAGTGGGTGGGCTTTCGTGTCTGCACCACCAGTAGGGTCTGTGCTGGGTCTTCTGCCTTTCTCCAGGCTTTCTCTTGCCTCCTAGTGGGTGTGAACTAAAGGAGCATCCAGGGATCTGGGGCGTTGCACTGCCAGCAAGTCCCTGCTAGCCCTTTAAGAATTTGTTAAAAGTTAGCCTTTTCTTCCTACCCATCTTTTTTGGAAGCCACCCCGTTTCTCCTGTGGTTTACTAAGGGTATGGTAGTTTGTGTTCCTGTTTTTCTCGGAAGGGCTTGGTCACTCTTTGGAATTCAGTCAGTGGCTTGGTCACCCTTTGGAATTCAGTCAGTGTTGGGCTGAAATTGGCTCATATGACTCAAGAAGTCTGGTTGCATGTCTCTTTCCAACTCTGTGTTCAGCAACATGACATTGGTAGCTTGAAATCAGTAAGGTGTGAGTATGTACATCACAGAAAGTGGCAAAATCCTCAAATCTGCACCTTGTTTTTCCCACTGAGATCCGATTATTAAACATATACCAGCCTACCACTGAATTCAGTTCACCTGATTGCCTCATGCCAATAGCTCTCTGGGTTTAAGAAAAGGAATATTTTTATAGATTTTTTAGCTTTTCTTATTAGTATGGAAGAAATACTTCATTGAGTGTTGTACTTACTAAGCAGAAGTGGAACTCAGTGTTTGGTTTGGTTTGGAAACTAGAGAAGTAGAACAGTTTATTCAAGTTTATTAGCCATTAGAATTCCTTCTTTATGGAAATGTGAATTGAAAAGCAAACCACATAATAGATCACAGTTATAATCTGGAGGAGTGTTTGACCCATGAGATAAAAAGACAGGGAAAACTTATTCCCCTTTGTGAATAAAATAAAATAAAATTCTCAAGGAGGATTGGGGGGGGGGAGATGACTAACATATGAGAGAATCTAACAGGAAAAATCAGAACCTTGGCAATGGATAAAATATTTTGTTATGGAGTATAAGAGGGAACATTTGACCTCAACCCAAACCATCCATTGAGTCCCTCGGGCCTACCCCTCACCACCACAGCTGTGCAGCAAAGAAAGATGTAGAAGTGCATAAACTGTTGAAACTAATTGCTTTCTCATGATGCCTAATGGGTCTTCAGGGGAGATTTTGTAAAAGGATGAAATTGGGACATCTGCTGTGGAGTTAGCATGTCTACAGAGTGACAAGAAAAGACGAAGGGGAACACATTTACAAAAGTGCCATTTATTTTTTTATTTTTTATTTTTTTCAAGACAGAGCCTCAACCTGTTGCCCTGGGTAGAGTGCTATGGCATCACAGCTCACGGAAACTTCCAACTCCTGGGCTCAAGCCATTCTCCTGCCTCCACCTCCCAAGTAGCTGGGACTGTAGGCACCTGCCACAACGCCTGGCTGTTTTTTGGTTGCAGCCGTCATTGTTTAGCGGGCCCAGGCTGGATTCAAACCCTCCAGCTCAGGTGTATGTGGCTGGCACCTTAGCCAGTTGAGCCACAGGTGCCAAGCCATGCAATTTATTTTATGTGCAGGCCTTATCTAATCTCTAGTACAGAATATTCTTTTTGGTCTGCTTCTAATAAGGATAGTGTTAAATTTTAAATGCTTGCTTTTTAAGTTTTCTGTGACAGATCTTTGTTCCAGTTTGCTGTTCTTTCCCACCACACCTCAGTCTGCATAGAGTACGGTCAAGAAATGCAAATTTATTTTTTCATTATCTTAAGCCCAACATTAGGAATTCAAATACCTTGTCACAAAAATTAATTCTTCCATCTCAAATTAGAATGACTTTTGTTCTGTTATTTGTGCCATTATTATCCTCCTGTATCATGAAACAAGAGTGAACAATGCCTCTATATATCTCTTTGGTAGATTTTCCATAAGTTCTTTCTCAAATAGACATTGCCTCTTTCTTTCCCATTCTAACAGATATACAATAAAAGGCATCAGGAACATAATTTTCTATGAACTGCCAACGTACCCGCACTTCTACAGTGAGATCTGTAATATGCTGAGAGCCACCAGCAGGGGAGAAGAAGCCACGTGGACCTGCACTGTCCTCTACTCCAAGTATGACGCCCAGAGGTTAGCTGCCGTAGTTGGTGTGGAGCGAGCAGCACAGATGCTACAGTCCAAGAAGAATGTTCACCTCTTTATTACTGGAGAAAACTGAGATATTGTTGGACAGGAAATGGTATTAATATTTGGCATCATAAATAATGCTTGATTCTCCACCACTTGGACCCAACTCTGATTACTTCTACTGGAGAGGGATTGATGCAAGGAAAGAGTACTAGTCTCCATTTGTATTATCTGATACTTCTTTCTTTTCAGCTCATGTGTCCCTGAAAAGTTAAATGTAAATTAAATTTCAGTAAATCACATCTTTCAGAGGTCAAGAGGGGATTAGCAGGACTGTGAGAAGATGATAGAAGGAAACTTCCACTTATAAATCTTTTTATAAGCCATAAATTCTTTTATTATGATTTTACCTCTAATTTATTACACTTGGTAAATTTGCCTGTTTCACGCTTTCTTAAAGTCAGGCATGTACCGTATATACTCGAGTATAAGGGGAGTTTTTTCCGGCACAAAATTTGTGCCAAAAAACCCGAACTCGGCACAAATTTTGTGCCGGAAAAAACTCGGCTTATACTTGAGTATATACGGTACATCATTGCTTGTGAGAACCGGTTCTGAGAAATTGGAATGCTTTTTCTGCTGCATGTCGTCTTAACTTTGGATGGCACAGGTCTTGTGAAACTGTTATTTTCCTCCAGCCAAACTTTTTAAAAGCTTAATCTACTTCAGTCCAGAAGAGTACATTCATTCACTGATCTTTTTTAAACTCATAATAGTAAATGTTTGAATCCCAGCTGCTCCTTAGGCTGTCTTCCTCAGCTGTCTGAGTGGAGTTAGGCATCAGGCAACCCTTCCCTAGCTTGGGAGGCCACAGTACTTTTCCAGAATGAACAGAGCTAGACTGACTTTGCATATGCATAGAAAGTGGGCTAAGAAAGCTGTCCCCCCTCCTTCAGGCAGGAGTAAAAATTTACCTCCTCCTCTCTGGAAGGTCAAAGAAGTCCCTCAGGGCAGGGCTCAGTTGTCTTCTAGTTGATTCATGTAAATATTGGTTTGGGGGTGCTGGAATACAATGAAAGGATGGCCTTGAGTCTCACCTGGTTAAAAAGCCACATTTTTAAAGAACAAGTAAAGGCTGGCCAGATAGTGCTTAGCTTAGATTATCAATGGTGAAACTATCGTATACCCATTTAACATATGGGGTAATTGAATCTCTGAGTGGCAGTCTGTGGCTCATCTTGTTATTGGCAGGGCCAGGAAGGGGAACTGGGCCTCCAGTACTTTCCCATCCGCTCTGTTCTCAAGAGAAGGAAAATGGTTCCCTACCATCTTGAGACAGCAACAAGATCACAGAGATTTCTTTCTTCATGACCCTGCCCTTTTCTAAATTTCCTGGGCTGTCCCACCTCATTCAGCTTAGGCCTGCTCCAAGATTATTTTATTCATTTTATTTTATTTAAAATCTTATAATCTTATGTTTTTTTCCATTTCCTTGTAAAAATTGCCAAACTGTACTGGACATTATGCAAGATGGTAGATGCTTCCATAAAAGAAATAGTAAATGTTTTAGTTTAATTAAAATATATGCTTCAGACTACATTATATAATAGTAATTTATACTTTATTTCAAGAAATAATTTTGTTGAAGAAGCTTGATGTTGAAATATTCATCTTCAAGATTAGAGTCTTTGGCTCGGCACCCATGGCTCACTGGTTAGAGCGCTGGCCACATACACCTAGGCTGGCGGGTTTGAACCAGCTGGGGCCAGCTAAACAACAGTGACAACTGCAACCAAAAAATAGCTGGGCATTGTGGTGGGCACCTGTAGTCCTAGCTATTCAGGAGGCTGAGGCAAGAGAAACGCTTAAGCCCAAGGGTTTGAGGTTGCTATGAGGTGTGAAATCACGGTAATCTACCAAGATTGACATAGTAAGCCTGTCTCCTAAAAAAAAAAAAAAAAAAAAAAAGACTAGTGTCTTTATAATTACTGTAGTCATTTTTTGAATTATAACACATAAAAATGAAAAAGGAATTGTTTATTTTAAAACATTTTTATTTTGAAATATTCTCAAATAGAAAGATTACAAATATAGAACCTGAACCATTTGAGAATAAGTTGCTGCCCCAATGGGCTAATCACTCCTAATACAAAAGGGTCTGTGCATTTCCTTAAACAAAGATAATTCTCTATATAGCCACAGAACATCTATCAAAATAAGGCAATTGCCACCTATTGCTATCTACTGCTTGGACCCAATTCAGGTTTTACCAAATGCCCCAGTGATATTCTCTATAGTGGAAGACTGCAGTTCAGAATTAGATATTACCTTTAGTTGCTATGTGTGTTTTCGTGTCCTTTATAATAGAATAGCACCTCAGCTTTTGTGGCTTTCTTGACCTTGACCCTTTTAGAGATTATAGGCCAGCGACTTTGTAGGACAATGCTTCCTTATGATTAGGTTTAGGTTCTGCATCTTGGGTAGGAACATCTCAGAAGTGATGCCTGTGTCCTTCCTTACCGTGTCCTGGCAGGTGGCACCCGATTTCTATTTGTCCATCACTGGTGATGCTAACTTTGACCCCTTGTTTAAGGTGGTGTTTGCCAGACTTTTCCACTTTAGAGTGATTCTTCTTTGTTTTGTGTATTAATTTATACAGATTGAACATTCCTAACTCAACATCCTGAAATCTGAGATGTTCCAAAAGTCGACAATTTTTAGGCACCAACACGATCTCAAAGGAAATGCTCGCTGGAGCATTTTGTATCTTAAAATGATGCAGATATTTAAAAATCCAAATAGAATCTGAAATCTGAAACACTTCTGTTCCCAAACATTTTGGTTAAGAGATGCTTTACCTGTACCAGTCTGGACTTGTAGTTTCTTTTATTCTGTGGGTTCTGTTCCATTCCTATTGTTATTTCTTATGTGTCCCATATGACCAGTGGCAGAACCTTCACGCTGGCTTCTGTGTTTTTTTGACATGTTCCTCTTCTACTTGGCCATTGCTATATTTCCTCACGATAGAAGGTTCAGGTTACTCTACTACAGCCCTACTTTCTTTTAGTGGAAGATTATTTTAAAAGCTAACATTTGAGTTTTAGGTGTGCTTACTTTGTAATACTTGTCATCCCCAGACATCTCAGCATTCAGAACTGGGGATTATGCAATATTTGCATATTATGTACATTTATGCATACATGTGCACACATTCACTGATGGGGCCATATATTGAAAATTATGAACTCAACACCAGTACCTCCAATTCTGATATGGTACCACAGGTTTCTTCCAATTTTCTTTCTTTCCATGTTTGTAACTCACTTCTCAGACAGTGGCTCCTATTATCTTCAACGTAACAACCCATAAAATTGGTACAGATTTTCTTAGGTACACTTAAAATTGCTTATCCAAAAAAAAAAAAAAAAAAGGTGGAATCACTTTGAGTTAGTCTTTTTGCTAAATATTTAAATAGGCATTTTTACTTCTCTCTTTCCTCAGCATGGTAAGTAAAACCGTTTATTCCATATATAGATGAGTTCTTAAATTTCAGAAAATTTACTTGATAAATAGAAGTCACTGAATGCAGGCTGCAGAGAACTTTTCGTATTGATAGATGTACCCTGTGGCTATGGGCATATTTATGCTGCTGTTTACCATAGATATTATAAGGAAACAAGTCAGTCTATTTGCCTACTTCGGAAATGAGGCGAAGGGACTGTGATCACCCCCGTCTTCTTCTATTTGCCTCTTCTTTTGCCTGTGAATTGTAGCTCATCTCATGTTTTTTGTCATCACTTTTCACAAGACTCCCAAATCTCCAACTTCTGTGGCTCTCCAGTCACATGTGAGCTTGGATTTCAAGTCCATGATGTAGCCTCAGAAATGTGCATTTTATCAAGCATTCCTAGTGATTTTCATGCTGGCTTGGAGCCAAACCCAGCCAACCACCTCTGGCCTACAGAGGATACTGGGGATTTCAAATGTGAACAAAGCCACATTGCCTTGATCCTGGCTTGTCACCGGGAAAGAAGGTAAGTCTCAGCAGCTGGTCCTGGATCTCTGGAATGATACCTTAATATCTGGTCTCTTAGACACACAGGGAGAGAGGAGAGGCTCCTGGAGCATGGATAGTAATGCATGAGCTGGAATTATACACTGTCTTGATATTTGTTAGTAAGACTAAAAAATAGACAAAGGAATGGGCCCAGTCCTGGGAAGAGTAGAATTAGAAGGTGGGGAAAGGAACTTTTTCAGAAAGTAAGATTTTTAAACTTTTTTTCCCTGTAGTAATAATAACTAGCTTAGCACTTCTTTTTAAGGGGGAAAAAGCTTTGAATTGCGAATGTTTCTCACAGCTGGCTGCACCATGTTCAATATTCAAACAACAAGAGAGAGCTAATCATAGAGAACCAGCAGTAGCTGAACAGCCCTCCGCTGGCTTCCAGAGGGTTTATAATTGAGTGCAGATGGCCTCAGCGGAGACGGGGAGTGTGTCCCTGCTGATTCCTCACGCCCCAGAGGATCGAGGGGGGCTCATGAAGGCTCTTGATTGTGCCTTCAAGGGGGCAAGGAGCCAGACCACTGAGGGAGGAGAGGGAGAGGCAGGTGGTGCCAGAGCCTGCTGGCCACCATCTCCCCAGTGTTCCCATGGCCACACAAGCAGATCTTCAGGCTGCCAGAGTTTAGATTTGATGAGTCTAGGGTCTCAAGATTACAGAAGGCCTGGGGCGAGAGAGCTGGAGTTGGAAGTTCTTCATAATCATCTGAAGAGCCTCATCGTGCAGCCTGCTGGTAGCTGTGAGATGCTGGAAGCTTTGTCGAAGAGGAATGTCATGGAAATGTCAAGACTGCTTCTTTTCAAGGCTGTCACCCCTGGCCTTCCAGGGCCTTTCCCAAGTTCTCAAAGGAGTATGGTAGTGATCATCATCACCAAATTTCTACCCCAGACTTATTTGAAAAAGCTTTTCTGGAAGCCTGGTTACATAGAATTCTAAGTAATTGTTGGTTGGCTTTTGCTTATATCTATGAGTGGGGAGTAGATACATGGATAATTTAAAATTGATGTAATCTTTGGAAAATGAAAAAGGAGAATTCACTCTCCTTTCCCTCTGGGCCTGGTCACTTCCCAAGTGAACCTCACCATGATCAGTTGACAGGAAAACTGTATTTCTTTCTAAAAACCATATATCTCTTCCTTCTGTACCATGCGCTCTAACCAGAATTGGAGTAAAATGCTGTGTATTTTATGCCCTGTTTCTAAAGGTAAACACACATTCCTATTCACTCATTGAGTTTGCTTTGTCTCTATTTCCCTTCTATGAGGACCTTCCCCTCTTCAGATGTGGGAAGGAGTTGCCTCTGCTGGTACTGCACATATTACTGGGTTTCTGGGTTCTCCTTACACCCCTGGCCACATTGCCACTACTCCTAAGGGAAGTAATGGCATGAGATTGAATAGAGTTCCAGCCCTTTTTCAAACAAATGGGCTGGTTTCTCAATTGTTATAGCCCTGTGTTCAAGGAATTAGGACAAAGAGATGATTGTCACAAGTGTTTCCTCTGCACAGGGCTGTCTGGGTCTGCCCCTGGTAGGTAGCTCAACCCAGGTGTTTCTTTATTTCTGGGAGACACACCTCACATGCCTGGCCTCTAATGGCCCCTGACAATCAGGTGAGGAATGGCACATTCCTAGGTGCCCCTGGCCAAACTTTCCTGCTCTTCTGTTGTGGGCCTCTGCAGCTGGCTGAGACCAGGTGGCAGCTGTAGCCTCAGATGACCCAGAGAGGGAAGGAAGGCAGTCTACCGTTTGGCTGATTTGGAAGCTGTGCTGAATGCCTGCCCATCTGTTCTTCCAGCTGAGCCAAGGCCAAAGCTGTCTACCATTTGCCAACCCAGGGAGTGACATGGAACACCACCACGGAGGCGTCTGCCCCAGTGTCCTGCAGCCCTCGTCCTCACTGACCTCTGCAGGGAGAGATGGCTCTGGGCTCACAGCTGGTGTTGGTCCGCAGATGTTCACGGATTTCTGTCTCGTATTCTCTCATTTTTCAAAGCCAGCCTTGAGGTGGTTGGGACCAACATCGCCTGTGGCTCTGAGCAAGTCCTCATCCCACTTCTCAGTTTTCTCATCTTTGTAAAGTGGGAAATAATCCCCAGTATCCTTCTAGGGAAGTGGTTCTCAACCTTCCTAATGCTGTGGCCCTTTATACAGTTCCTGTGGGTCACAACCCACAGGTTGAGAACTGCTGTTCTAGGGGGACTGAGAAAGGGAAAGAGGCTGCTATTGTTTGCCCTATGTCCCCTCCTTTCCTACTGCCAGACCCCTGTTTTTTTTGGGGATGACAGAGGACCTAGTGAAAACACTACATTTTCCAGACCACTCCCCCCACCATCCCCAGCAAGATGTGGTTGGTGAGACATAAGCACTAACTTTTGGATGGGACTTCCAGGAGGGTGTTTTGTTTTTTAATAAGTCTCCAGAGTACTTTTGACCATAGGAGAGTTATTTCAAGCTGAGAGGAACACCCCCTTTACCTCTTGTTCTTCCTCTTTTCCTGCTTGGAACACAGAAGTGATGGGTGAAGCTGCAGAGGCTGGAAGCTCTGCCTGGAGGACAGTGGTGCTGAAAGAGAAGGAGCCTGGTTCCCGCACACATTCTGGAGCTGCTATCCTTGTCCTGCACGGTATCCCTGTGCGCTCCTTTTACATGAACACAGAAGCCCTTAATTTGTTTAAGCCACTGAAGCTGGGCCTCTATTAGCAATTCCTAATTAATACAGCAGACAAAAATGGCATCACGGACTTCTGAAGTCCAAAGATGCTGCCCGTTTTTTCTTCTGTTCTCTGCAGGCACCGGCGTTGAGACTACTTCAGTCAGGAGTCTCTGTGCTGTCACTTTGACAGCTCCAATCCACACAGGACCCAAGGATTGAGGGAGGGTCGTCTCATGGGAATTATAGAAACACTAGTAGCAGGAAAATAATTGGCAAGAAAGCGTACTTCAACTCCCCAAAAGCTGGTGACCACCTGTTTCATGTAGTGTATTTCAAAGCAAAATCAGGATAAATGAGGATCCCCAAATTGGCAGGAATTTGAAGGTCTGGTGATGCAATCCGCCACTTGATCCATGAATTACCTGTAGGTGGAAGCCTTCAAGAATGGGGTGTTCACTGTGGCTTTTCTAATCAGCTCTGATTCTTAGAGATGTGAAGCTTCCATCCATTGGTCCTAATTTTGTTTCTGAAGTTATATGGTACAAATCTTTCTTTTCTACTTGTTAACTCTCAAGTATTTGAAGACATCAACCATATTATCTGAGACTTCTCCAGACCAATCATCCTTAGTTCCTTCAACTCTTGTTTTTTTGCAGTTTTTGGCCAGGGCTGGGTTTGAACGTGCCACCTCAGGCATATGGGGCTGGCGCCCTACTCCTTTGAGCCATAGGCGCCACCCTGCATAAGTAATAACAATAGTAGCCAACAACTTATAGAGAGAGAGATTTAGAGACCTTTACTTTAAAAGGTGTTGTGTTATTCATCTGCTTAGCATCATGCCTGGCATGTTATAATACAAGGTAACATTTTTTTGAGCATTGATTAGGTGCCAGAAACTCTTCCAAGCTCTTTACTTGAATTAACTCATCTAACCCTCACGCTCATTTGAGGTAGGCATCATTATTCTTCCCCATTCTATGGAGAAGGAATCTGACACATGGAGGTGAAGTAACTTGCTTAGTCAGTAGCACCACCAAGATTTGAACATGAGTAGTGTGTCCCTTAGAACCTGCACTGTTGCTCACTAGATAATGGCTTCCCTAAAAACAAACAAAGCAGTAAAGAGTAGCTATTATTACCCTTTTTAAAGGAGCAATCTCCTACATTGTTGAACTCTTTTAAGTCCTCAAAAGGACTAAGGAAGATTACAATACTTTCTTGAGGATAGTTGTTATAAACAAACATTGGGTTATGTTTTGTGCCATCCATCTGGATTATATGACTTTCTGAAGGGGAATCTATGCATCTCAAAAGCATGATGTCTTTTATTTACAGCATATTTTTCACTCCTTTGCTGCCGTTTCGTTTATCCAGGTCCCTTGAGCATTACTCAGCAAAATTAAAATATTAATATCATTCCAAATAAAAATACATTTTTTCTTGAAATATGCACACACACACACACACACACACACACACACACACACACACAGAGGATGAATAACAGTAGTTAAAATCATGGGCATTGAAGCCAGGCTGCCTATGTTTACATCCTTTCCACTTTCTAGCTGTGTGACTTTTGGCAAATTCCTTAAACTTTCTGTGCCTCGGTTGCCATCTTTCAAATAATGATGGTAATAATACCTGTCTTTAGAATTATAATAATTAAGTTACTTAATCTACACAGAGCACTTCAATAGTACCTGGCACATAGTAAATGCTGAATAAATCTTAGTCCATACAGACCTCGTCCACATTACAAACCTAAAAGAAAAAAGAAGGAAAGGAAAGCCTTAGGATATTAACTGTCATTTTGGATTATTCTTATATGCCTCGTACTTTTCCAGTGAAAGAAAATACTTGAGAGAAAGTGCTTCAGTGAAAGGGGTGGAGATTTTTACTCAGCAAATTCCAGTTCTTAGGCTGAGGAGGCTGGAGACATTGTGTAAGTATAAGCAGCAGGTGGCGCTATAAACAAGTACGGCAACGAAGTCTCCACCAACCCCCAGGTGCCTGACTTGGGCTGTGGCCGCCTATATGCCTTGCAGCTTCGGAGCTGGAGAACACCCAGGAGATCCAGGCTTTTTTGTTTTTTTTAAACGACTCCAACACAGGAAATGAAATTCAAAAGCAGTTACAAAAAATTATGGTACAATTTAATTATTTATAGGTCAACAGCTTATTAAAATGATTTCATAGTATAAAATAAATAATGGATTTATTTTAGGAAACAACTTGATAGAGTGGTGAACATTATGTTTTAAGAAATGGAAAATTAAAAAAATAAATAAATAAAAAAGCAAAAAAAGAAGTGGAAAATCTCCTTTAGGTGTTATGGCATATTCATACTCACAAATAATTTTTTTACAAAGGACTTTTAACACAAGCCCCAAATTATAATAACTGTATGTATAACTTCATTTGGTTATTCATAGCCAAATGTATATAAATAATGTCCAAGTCAAATGGTCCCTGGTTCTCCCTCATCAGGCTCTGCTACAGCTTTTCTACAGAGAAGAGTTTAGCCATGATCTCTTAGAGTTCTGTTTTGTTATCTAAACCTGTTTCAAGAGGGGTCAGAGTTTTCCTCACAGAGAGGGAAATTTTCTTTACCAAGTACTTTCCTAGACTCTTACCAATCTACTTCTCCTAGGCCTAGGTTGTCAGCTCCTTGAGACTATCCACTACCATACCTATGCTGGGGTGGACATCCCCCTCTTGGAAACAATAGTTCACAGGCCAAAGGCATCAGGAAACCATGGGGGAAGATAAATGAAATAATATTTATTACATATGTGCTATGGGCTAGGAACTGTCCTGGGTGCTGTAATTATATACATCATCTCACAGCCCTTAAACCAACCTGTTATTTATCACTATCTAGCAGGGGAAATAGATACTCAGAGAAGTTGGTATGTCTCCCAAAGTTAACCAGCTAGTTGTTAAGGCCACATGTTTTTCTCTGTAATCCCCAGGTGATTAACTCCAGTGGAGAGGGAGATCAGGACTAGCTACTCAAATGCAGCCGAGTCTGCAAAGGGATTTCTCTCTTCAGTCTACGTCCTAGTCTTGTCAGTTTTATCAGCTTCAACCACAAGCTCTTCTCTCTCACTTCTTTCCCACAGTTTTACTTAGTCCAGGCCTTTCTTAGTCTCTTCCTGCCCTAATCCAGTTTGCAAATGGATAACTTGGGCTTGGGATCCCAGCTACCTTATTTTTTTCTTTTTTCAGGGCACATTAAAATTTGCTTTAATACTTCTTTGGGGAAAAATATATCACACTTTTAGTGAATGAATAAGAAACATTTTTATGCTATTATTTTTATCTACAATGCCATGAATTCATAGGGAAGAGGTTCTAGTAGCTAGGGAGGCACCTTGCCATTGAATGTGACAAAGTGTTGATTGACTTTTGAATTCATGGGAAATAGGTTCCAGCACCTTGTATCACAGTTACATGGGGACTATTGGTTATCCTGTGTGCTATGCTGTACACCTATTATGCCATGAGCTCATGGGGAATAAATAGGTTCTTGCACCTAAAAACATGGGTCCACTGGTACTCCTGTGTGCTATGTTATATGCTTATGATGCCATGAATTCATAGGGTATGGGTTCCAGGAGCTCAGGCTCCTTTCCATTGGTTCTCACAGTGGGCTTCTCCGGGTGGAGCAGGCTGGCGCTTCAGTTGAACCCAGGTACCTTTCTCTTTGGCTTCCTTCTTTTTCTGATCATTTTCCTTCACATGTTTCAGGAAGCTATCTTGGTTCTTAGCGTACTTAATATGCTCAGTACGAACATTAATCCTCTTGGTGAGGATCATGCCCTTATCTTATTTGTCTACAACAATGCCAACAGCATGCTGGGTGACATTGTAGACTCTTCCAGTTTTGCCATGGTGACATTTGTGTGGCATGCCTTTTTAAACAGTACCCATTCCCTTGATGTCTACAATATCATCTTTCTTGTAGATTCGCATATATGTGGCCAAAGGAACAACTCCATGTTTTCTAAAAGGCCTAGAGAACATGTATGGGGGGCCTCTCCTCTTTCCCTTTGTGTTTGTCATTTTGTTGAATTACTGGAAGATGGCGTCTCCGGCCGAAAGGGCCCCAGCTTTACCTTTTACTAGTTAGTGTGTGGCCTTTGGAAGTTGCTTGACTTTGTCTTATCTTACTTTTCTTATTTATGAAGTAGAGATGATGAAATCTTTCTTGGGTGGTATTGTAAGAAGTAAATGAAACTACATCCATAATTTTGGAGCTCATAAGAGTTCCCTTCTCTTTCTCTTGGGCACCGCCTCCCCCCATTGATTCATTCATTCGACATATGTACAGAGCAGCCATGATGTGCCAGGAGTTATTTTGAGCATAGAACCATGTTTCCTACACTCATAGAGTGCAAGGGGTAGATAAGAAATAATTAGAAGATACATAAAAGTACAGTTTGAGACAATGCTAAATGCTGGAAGAGAATAAATCAAGGTAAAATAATAGAGATCTTAGAGCATCCTGTTTCCTTTGCCCAGAATGGCCAGATGCCACTTCTCCCCTGTTGAACTCTTACTCCTATTTCAAGGCTTCCCTCAAATGATAATCTCTGAAATCATCACATTCACTATCAACTTTAATCATGCCCTCCTCTAGACTTTCCCACTGGTTGTCTAAATCTACCTGTGAGGTAGGCCGGGTGTGGTGGCTCACAGCTATAATCCCAGCACTCTGGGAGGCCGAGGCAGCTGGATTGCCTGAGCTCACAGGTTTGAGACCAACCTGAGCAAGTGTGAGACCCTGTCTCTAAAAATTAGCTGGGTGTTCTGGCAGATGCCTGTAGTTCCAGCTACTCAGGAGGCCGAGGCAAGAGAATCGCTTGAGCCCAAGAGTTTGAGGTTGCTGTGAGCTATGATGCCCTGGCATCCTACCAAAGGTAACAAAGTGAGACTCTGTCTCAAAAAAAAAAACTACCTGTGAGGTTGAGGACATTCACTCTTATTTTACTCATTGTTGCATCCTCCACACCAAGAAAGGCTCCCTCAAGAAAGGCTCCTCTTGGCTCCACGCCCTTAGCTCAGTGGTTGGGGTGCCGGCCACATACATCAAGGCAAGTTTGAACCTGGCCCAGGCCTGCTAAATAACAATGACAACTGTAACAAAAAAATAGCTGGGCGTTGTGGCAGGCACCTGTAGTCTCAGCTACTTGGGAGGCAGAGGCAGGAGAATCACTTCAGCCCAAGAGCTTGAAGTTGCTGTGAGCTGTGACACTATGGCACTCTACTGAGGGTGACATAGTGAGACTCTGCCTCAAAAAAATAAACAAAAGAAAAGCTCCTCAAATATACTGAAGAGAAGAACTGACACTGTCACCCTGAACAACTAGTGTCAGATTACAAGTGGGCACAGAGAGGGCAGAGAAAGAGAACAGTCACCTGGTACCTCTAGACAGGGGCAAAGGAACAAACTTACAAATAAAGCGTGTGTGTGTCTGCCTGCCTGCCTGTTTGCCTGAGAGGCAGGGATAAGGCTGACAGGAAGGAAAAACTTAAATTTTCTAGTAGGAGAGGCACTGGTTCTGTTTTCCAAAAGCCCAGAAAGCCTTCCTGACAGAGGCCAGATTTTTAGGAGCCACTTGTCTTTTTTTTTTTTTTAGACAAAGTCTTACTACTTCACCCTCAGTAGAGTGCTATGCCATCACAGCTCACAGCAACCTCTTGGGCTTAAGAGATTCTCTTGCCTCAGCCTCCTGAGTAGCTGGGACTACAGGTACCTGCCCCAATACCTGGCTATTTTTTGGTTGTAGTTGTCATTGTTGTTTGGCAGGCCCGGGCTGGGTTCAAACCCACCAGCCTCAGTGTATGTGGCTGATGCCCTACTCACTGAGCTACAGGGTAATTATTGATTGCTATTATTTATTGTTTTCTGTTTGTTTTTAGGGAAGCAATTATCTAGTGAACGACAGTGTAGGTTCTGAGGGCCGCACTACCTGTGTTCAGGCCTGAAGTAAGGTGTTTTACATGAAGGAACTGCAGGAGCTGAGTGAAGTTACCTGACCCTCCCTGCCCCGTGAGCCCTGGGCCACCTGCATCACCCAGGCCTCAGCGCCATAGCAGCACGTTTGTCCTTCTCGGTGAAATACTCAGAGTCCGAGCCTACCTCTTCCCTGTGGTCCTAATTATTTCCCAGAAAGTGGCCGTTCTGCACCTTGGAACTGGAGTTTTTGATTTGTTTCCCTTTCTCCTTCAAGCCACAACTCGGGGAGGAGGGGTCGACAGGAGGGGAATGGCTGGGTAACGCCTGTCACAGAGTTCTCCGCCACAGTGAGTGGGCAGGGAGATTTCCTGGTTTTGTTCTGTCTGTTACAGAATCTGAGGTGAAGACTAACTCTGGCTGCATTGATTTAACTCCCTTGGTTGGAATAGAGTTGCTGGAGGCTCGTACACACAAAAAGGGATCTCTCCCAGGAGCCATCATTAGAGGGTGGCCTTTGTGCCCACGTTAGTCTGAGATGACAGCCGAGCTCATCTTGCTCCTTCAGTGACAGGATTCCCACTGTACAGATGGAAATCTGGCTCGCTGAGAGTGATGGCTTCCTCATACTCCATCAAAACAAAGCAGGGGGACTACTAAGACCCAAATTTATTCTGTTTTTATTGCTGTAGATGTTCCTACAACTTTCTACCAAGAAGTTAACTAGTGCTTTGTGTTCCTGCCCTCAGGAAGCATCCAGGGAGAGGTAAAAGCACTCTCCAGGCCAAGACGTCTTTGTCAGCTTGTTCTAGAGGTGAGGACATCGAGCGTAGAGTTGGACGAGGAGATGGAAGCAGCCAAAAGGAAAGAATTTTTTTTTTTTGCAGTGTTTGGTCTTTTGGCCAAGGCCAGGTTGAACCCGCCACCTCCAGTATATGCGGGCGCCCTATTCCTTTGAGCCACAGGCACTGCCCCAAAAGCAAAGAATTGTGAAGACTTCTTCTGGGGACTGCAAATACCCCTATGCCCAAGCATGGCACAAAAGCTCCCTTTAAGAGCTCACGGAAGTTTGGGAAATAACCAAGTGGACAGAAGACATTCTCTAAATGTGGTAGATGCAATAAGACCCCCACGACCTTTGCACAAATCTGGAAGGTGAAGTCCAAAGTATGACTGAGATTGAGTTTCTGCTCAACTAGGAGGAATGAGATTCAGAGCCTATTAAATGTTTTAACAAAAGAAAATGAAACATGATATTTCTTATATTCCTAAGTTTTATGGAGCAGAATATACACCTGAATCAGATTATTAGTATAACATGCCAGGCACTCTTCCTGAATAAATATAGGCAGAGCTGGGAAGCAAAAACCCCAGTCGGGCCCCCAGTGGCCTGGTTCTCAACCTTCTAAAGGCATACGTTGGAGGAGAAAGGTGGGCAACGCACATTCTAAAAAGAGTATTCATCAGCTAGGGCTGCACTAACAAAGCACTACAGACTGGATAGTTTCAAAAACCAAAACTTATTTTTAATTGTGGAGGCTGAAAGTCCAGGATCAAGGTGTTAGCGGTGGCTGTCCCTTCTGGGGACTTTTCTCCCAGCATCTTCACATGGTCTTTCTCTGTGTTATCTGTGTTGTAGTTTCCTTTTTTTTGAGACAGAGTCTCACTTTGTCACCCTCGGTAGAGTGTCATGACTTCATCAGAGCTCACAGCAACCTCAAACTCTTGAGCTCAAACAGTCCTCTTGCCTCAGCCTCCCAAGTATCGGGGACTACAGACACCCGCCACAACACCCAGCTGTTGTTGTTTTTTTGTTTTGTTTTGTTTTTTGAGACAGAGCCTCAAGCTGTCACCCTGGGTAGAATGCTGTGGCATCACATCTCACAGCAACCTCCAACTCCTGGGCTCAAGCAATTCTCCTGCCTCCGCCTCCCAAGTAGCTGGAACTACAGGGGCCCGCCACAGCGCCTGGCTATTTTTTTTGGTTGCAGCCGTCATTGTTGTTTGGCGGGCCGGGGCTGGATACGAACCTGCCAGCTCAGGTGTATGTGGCTGGCGCCTTAGCCGCTTGAGCCACAGGCGCGGAGCTGACACCCAGCTGTTTTTAGAGACAGGGTCTCTTACTCAGGCTGGTCTCTAACTCCTGCGCTCAAGCAATTCTTCCACCTTGGCCTCCCAGAGTGCTGGGTTTATAGGTATGAGCCATTGTGTCCAGCCAATATTTCATTTTTTTGGTAGCTGAACAATGTTCCACTGTATGGATATAACCCATTTTATTTGTCCATTTGTCATTAATGGACATTGGATTGTTTCGACATTTTGGCTATTATGAATAATGCTGCAATGAGCATTTGTGTACAAGTTTCTGTGTAGACACATGTTTTCATTCCTCTAGGGTGTATACCTAGGAGTGGAATTGCTGAGTCATATAGTGACTCCATGCTTAACCATCTGAGAACTTGCCAGACTGTTTTCCAGTGCTGCTTGCATCATTTTACATTCCCATTGGCAGTATAGAGGATTGTGATTTCTTCACATCCTCACTATCACTTGTTATAGTGTATACATGCATATATATATATATATATATCCTTTTATGCTCACAACTACTTATAAGCTAGGTGGACTATTATCTCCATTTTACAGATAAGAAAAATGAGGCATGGAGAAGTGAAGTGACTTACCTAAGCTATACAGCTGGTGAGGATTAAACTAGGATATGAAGTCTAGCAGTCAGCCAGCCAGAGGTCCTCAAACTTTAAACAGGGGACCAGTTCACTGTCCCTCAGATCGTTGGAGGGCCGGACTATAGTTTAAAAAAAAAACTATGAACAAATTCCTATGCACACTGCACATATCTTATTTTGAAGTAAAAAAACAAAACGGGAACAAATACAATCACGCTGCCTCATGTGGCCCATGGGCCGTAGTTTGAGGACCCCTGTAACATACTACCTTTACATAAAAGAACAAGAGGATCTGGGGACAGCAGAGCAAGACGGCAGAGTGGCCAAAGGACTTTTAAGAAGAGGAATATCTACTACTCAATTTTAAATAATTTATGTTGCTGCATATAAATCTCTTTCATCTCCATGTGCAAATGGTTATTTTGTGGAAAGCAAGGAAAGGGAGCCAAGTTCTTTCATGTTTGGGTTAAAGACACAGTGAAGATAAAGGAACAGCCATGAGCTATAGAGCAGAGAACAAATACTCAGTTGGGGCAGAAAGTTGGAGCCAGAGCTAATAAGATCATATAGACCCCTTAATAATTTGCAGAAATGTGAGAGAGGGCTCTAGCTTTTCCACAGTCCAGACAGTTCAAACAAAAGTTATCTGTATCTCAAGGGCCTGGGAGACCCTCAGCTGGGTTTCATTTGTAAAGTAGTTTAACAGAAGTCTGGCTGCTTGCTCCCCACTCCACACCCAGTTCTTAGCCTTTTATCCAAATGAACATGTGGGCACCAAAGCCTATGCTTTCCTCTTTCCCTCTTTGTATGAACGCTGAACATACTGTCTTTGTCTCTGACCTTGAGGAGACAGCAAAATTAACATCATTCTCCAAAATATTCCTCAAAGATGCACCTATAAGAATTTGGAAAGGTTAGAAGACCCCAAACTAGAAGCTTTGTCCTCTCAAACTCATCCCAAGAATCTTTTCTCTTTTCCTCCAAGTGCTCCTACCCTCACCCTCAAAAGACAGACACACACATACACATGCCTTTGCCAATTCACTGCCAGCCTGCCTGCTGATTCTTTCCAATATGGGAAGCCAAGGTAACAAAGAGGAGGGAATGTGTCTGTGAATCAGGTCTATTTTCTGAATTTCCATTTTGCATCCCCAGCATCTGTCTGCTGATTTATCAAAAGGACCAGTGATGGTTTAGGATGATGGACAGTCCTCTGAGGACGCAATACCAGAAGCATGATGAGCAGAAACGCTGAACAAGATGCTGGCTGAAGGGGAAATCAATCTCCCAGGCCAATATTAGTTTGGGAAGGAGCCAATAGAGGCTGAAACTTGTTACAGCTACAGTCATCTTTCTTGTTTCCTATCCTCCTAGATCCTAGAATAAAATCAGATTAACCTTAGAGCTCAAGGTAGCTAATTGGTCTGCACATACCACACAATGTCTCAAAACAGATGACTCGTAAAAAATGCACCTGATGCACCTCTCCATTTGGTCTGTAAGATACTTACAGAGGGAACTATGACCTTTCTTCTGTAATGTATGGAGCAATCAGCACAATGCTGGGCCAAAAAGGTCATCAAGTAACTTGGCTGAAGTGAATTGGCTTAAAGTAGACATGAAAGGCACTTTCTTTAAAAAAAGAAAAAAAAAAATGAAAAACAGCCTTTGTCTAATCTGGCAGCCGAGAAATGGAAGCCAGATGAGTCCGATTTCTTATGATGTACAGAGAATAAGATGGATAATTATAAACAGGGAGGCCCACGGAGAATACTGGAGAAGGGGCTTCTATATAATGACAAAAATGAGGTTCTAGTACAGATACGTCATTAAAGATTTCTTTTACTCATTAGTGAGGGAACCAGCAGGATGACAAAGGCAAATCAAAGGAGAAGAGAGTTTTCTATGATCACTGAAAGTGAGGACGTAGGTTTGCAAAGCTAGGCAAAACTGGTTGACATCCTACATGGCAGTAAGATCAGACTCTGCAGTTTGTTTTGTTTTCTGTTTGACAGAATTCATTTGTATTTCTACTGAATGAAAGCCATTTGCAACTTAGCAATCTTCTCAAGTTAACATCTAACTTAACTTAATAATTAGCAAACCTAACTCAGTTCCTCCCCTAGAGTATCAGATGGTCCCTTAGGTGGTCTGGTTTAGATGATGCTATGGCATATTAAGTGACACATGTAATGTTTTTGTCATTTTCAAGGTTTGGATAATTTTTCTTAACTTATAGATTCTTGGTAAGATACCACTTGCCTGTAAATAAAGTCACAATATATGATCATGTAAGTCCAGAAAATGATTTTCAGAAGTGATCGAATCCACCTCAAAACCTGCCTACTTGTCCTTCCTCGATTCTTTTGCCTTTCACTCTGTTGCCCAGGCTAGAGTAACGTGGTATCAGCCTCGCTCACAGCAACCTCAAACTCCTGGGTTCAAGCGATCCTCCTGCCTCAGCCTCCTGACTAGTTGGGATTACAGGCACCTGTCACCATGCCAGCTAATTTTTTCTATTTTTAGTAGAGACCGGGTCTCACTCTTGCACAGGCTGATCTCGAATTCCTCTGCTCAAGAGATACTCCTGCCTGGGCGTCCCAGAGTGCTAGGGTTGCAGGTGTGAGCCACTGCACTCGGCTTTCTCTTGCCAGTTTGAAGTCTCCCTGGATGTTCTTTAGGTGCAAGGTGAAAATAACCACCATGATGGGGAGAATAGACTTACCTCTCCCTGTCTGACTTATTTTAAAACCTAGGTTGATAAGCTGGTATTTTCTGTTAGTGATCAGATTTGTGGTTGAGAAACAAGTGTTTATTTTCTTTTGCTTTATCCTCACAGGTCAGAAGCTATTTCTCTGGATCACACTCAAGTTTAGGTTGGCTGTGCCAACACCATCAACTGCATGGACTGTATTTATCAGCAAGTGGTATCTGACAGGGAGGCAGTTGCCTATTGAATGACTTGGAGGATATCCCTGCCCTTTTGAACCAGGATTAATAAACTCAGCATTGGAGCTCAGAGGCTTTTACTGTCTACCTCAGGGGATATGGCTTGGGAAGAGCCCAAATTTGCCTCTATGATACTCTAAAACTGGCAGAGGCAGATGAGAGGATTAGCACTTGTAACTGTTACTGTCACCTACTACACCACCCCAGAGTAAAAAAAAAAAAGAGAGAGAGAGAGAGAATTTTTCTGGTTCAGCTCCATTTACTATCTGAACTCTCCAGCCTCTTCATTTGCTTTCCTGCTGGTTCCAGGGCACATGACAGAGCCTTTCACATGAGTAAAAAGAATAGTCCCCTGTGTTGTCACTTTGTCACTAGCATCCATCATTTATCTCCAGTTCTGCCTTGGATTGCTGTGTTGAGTTCTGTTAAAGAAATCACATTATGGCTATGAAGCCACCTGGAAATGAGCATAGGCATCATCACTCATTGGTGCCAAAGCCACTGACACCAGGGCTGCAAATGCCCTGTGCTGTCTGATGCCCCCCATGTCCCTGCCAGGCTCTGAGGAACAACTCAGTCTACTTTAGTCACTGTAGCTCTTTCTTCCTAGGACTCAGGCAGGTGTCTGGTGTCCTCTGAGTTCCTCTGCTCCTCTCACATGGACCCTTTGCTCCATAAGATGAACTCTTTCCTGGGGCAGGAGTCACAGGCCACCTGGGGTGCCCTTGCCATGATTCTCAAAACATGCCCAGGGATGTCTGAACCCAAAGTGAGCAAAATGGAAGTTGGGCTGAGACTCTGTCACTCTTCAAAATGGACATACATGCAAAACAAGACCCTACCTACCAGCTCAGAGAGGAAGTTCACAAACATTTCCTTAGCAAAGCAAAGAAATACAGGGAACAGTGTCCTGGCTCCTGGATCAAATCTTCTGATCAGCATTTGTTATTTAGGGGAAGAAACAGAAGAATATTCAAAAAGAAAAACTGGACAATGAGGCCTGGAATTTAGTCTCGGCTGCCCCATTAATGAGTCTGGGCAAGTCATTTCCTCTCCCTGGCCTCAATTTCCTTTTCTATCAAATGAGAATGGTACTCTAGATCAGGGGTCAGCACACTTTCTCAGTAAAGGGTCAGATACTAAATACTGAGGCCCTATGTGTCATATGGTCATGACTCGATTCTGCAGTTGTAGTCTAAAAGCAGCCATAGACGACAGGTGGCTATATTCCAGTAAGTCCTTATTTATAAAAACAGGCAGTGGAGTGAGTTTGACCCACAGTCTGTAGTTTGCCAACCCCAGGTCTAGGTAATCTTCAAAGCCTCTTTAAATTACAATAATTCCTTCAGGTGAGAAGTAAATTTCATTGATAACCCACATACAATTCATTTAAATGTGAGATTTGAAATATAATAACAATAACAGTTTAGTTGTTACTTTAGGTAACACCTTTCCTTCTCTCCTCTAGTGATAATTGAATCTCACCAAGAGGTGAGGAACTTTTGGCCTTCTAGGTCCTTAAGTGTGACCTTTTCACTAAATCTAAACTTTACAGAACAAATCCTTTTATTAAAAGGGATACAGCAGAGAAAGGCAAAGATTATGTTGCTTCCTTCGGTACTTTAAAGAGAACAATCTTGAAATCAGAAGACCAGAGATTCCCCACCCCTGCTGGAAATTTCAGATGCTAGAGGGGGCCAGGTTCAAGAACATTCCCATGGGATATGGGTAGGATATGTGGCAGGGAAGCCCTGACTCAGACTAAGACTGGTCTGCACAGCAATGCCGTAACAGATGATAGTTGAGGCCTGAAGAATAGCCATCTGCAGTAAATGTTGGACCTCTGTTCAGTTGTAAAGAAGTAAGGGTGTATACCTAATGGCATAGAACTTGTGAAGAGAACTTCTTGATCTGGAAGTTGGTATTGGACATTCCATTTGAACGGTGAACATCAGAGAGATCTGTGCATTCATTCTCACAAGGCATGAACCCAGTTGCACAAAGCTTTGTACTTCTTGGTTGTCCACCCCCGACCCTGGGCCCCCGGGGAGATTCGGTGCCAGTAGAGGAGATGCTTGGGCCACAAGCAAGTTATTATGCCAAGATTTTGTCTCTGACATTTATTTATGAAAGGTCATCATGACTTGATATATCGTTTCCATAAAACCTGCAATAAACTTTGAATTTCCTTTGACAATGTACTTAGGTGGATAAAAAGGCTTATCTTGGTCAAATCTCAAGTAGCCACCAGGATATCATTGGAAGAGCAACAACACAGGTAACTCAAACACCCTCAACCCATTCCTAGTTGACCTTGGGATATAGTACTTTTTTTAGGAATATATTTATATTTTTCATATAGACTCACAGAAGCTTAGAATTTTACCTGAGCTTGTGTTGCACAGATAATGAAAAGGAAGTTTAAAGAAGGGAAATTCATTCTTGCCTAAGACCACATCATTATTTAGCTAATGGAAGAACCACAACTAAAACCTAGGTCTTCTGATGCCAAATGTCAAGGTCTGTGAACCACCATAAGAACTACATTTTACACTGGCGCCCAGTCTGGGGGGTATATCACACCTGTAAGCATCAAATTGGTGTTTTCTATTCTGTTCTTTTCTCTTTGATTATTTCTTTTTTAAAAATGCTGGTCAAGGCCCACTAAACTGACTTCACACCCCACTCCAAGGTCTCAGCTGGTATTTGTACACACTGCTCCAGGTCATGGAATTACTCACATGCAGTCCTAACTATATACCGAGGAAAAGAGATACTTTCTTACAAAAGTGAAAAAATACTTCTCTTTGAAAGATTATGTTTCTACTGCCACTTTTTTTAAGTGAGTAGAAAGAATTTGTGATTATTTGGTTTTCCTAGGAAAAAAATCAAATATGCATAAAGGGAGCCACAAATCCGTCAAGTATTTTCAAATTGTGTTCAACACTTCCCTGAGAATTCTTTGCAGATTGAACTCATTGAGCTCTCATCCTCTCAACACTAATGTACATTTTTGCAAAACATTTAGTCATGCATCTTAAACTTCATCGATATCCTCTCCCTTCTCGAAAAATTACACACACGAAAAAAGAATCCCGTTGGCATCTAGGGGACTCACACTTGCTTTTTCCCCAATCTGGGGATGGGGTATAGTGCAGAGTGATGGGCATCCATTATGGGTCAAAATACTGTGTATTTGAGTGCTGAAAATGAGATGGAAATGGGACAACAATGTCTAAATGTGACAACAAGTGGTACAAAATGGAAATTAGGCTTTAAAAAACAGTGAGACTTCAGGCCAAGTGAGGTGGCTCATGCCTATATTCCTAGCACTCTGGGAAGACGATGTGGGTACATTGCTTGAGCTCATGAGTTCAAGGCCAGCCTGAGCAAGAGAGAGAGACTCTGGCTCTTAAAAAAAAAAAAAAAAAACTATCTGGGTGTTGTGACAGGAGCCTGTAGTCCCAGCTATTTCAGAGACTGAGGCAAGAGAATTGCTCCAGTCCAAGAGTTTGAGGTTGCTGATGAGCTATGATGCCATGGTACTCTACAGAGGGAGACAAAGTGAGACTCTGCCTCATAAAATAATAATAAATAAATAACAGTCAAACTTTTAGTGCAATTTTAGAAACTTTGCAGCCTGTGGAGAGCACAAACCCAACTGGATTCAACCTCCCACTAGTCCTCCCAAACATCCTTCTGAGTTACATACTTCCAGCAAGGATCCCTTTGACATTCATTTTGTTTTCTTAGCTACCATGGCTGCAGGAGACCATGGCTGCAGGCAGGAGCAGAAGGGAGATGCAGGGAAAAGCTTTAAAAATCCTTGTAGAGAGAATCACACCACAAATGGGAGAATCATAGCCTGAAAGGGTGGACTCTGGAGACCTGACAAAAAACGGCCATCAGGCCTGATGCATCTCCTCAGCTTGGTTGAGTGAGTGGTTTCTCTTCCCTCTTCTCTAAGAGGCAGCCGCAGAAAGGAAGCAGCAGGAAGGCATAGGCCAAAATGCTTGTCTCAATGGCTGCCTCAGCCACGCTCTGACAACTGAGCTGATGGGAAAATTGCTCCTAATTAAATCACTTCATAAAAAAAAAAAAAAGAAGGGAACATTTTCCATCTGAATGCACTCTGCAGTCCTCTCGGTGGTAATTTGTTGTTTTAATAAGCTGGAGAGGAGGTTGAATTCCAAGGATGCAGCTGCTGATGGTCCACAGGAACAGGGACCATATTTTGGCAATGCCCTTGCACTGTCGAGGGTATGGGAAAGCTAACAAATGGCAGTTCCTTATGATAATTCTGCTCACTGGAGACCTGGGGGCTGAGATTGATGTTCCCCAGACGGTAGGTTTAGGATAATTCTATGCCAACAAGATTAAAAAACAACAGAGAAAGCTCCTGTGCCTTTTGTTCACTGAAAAATAAGCATGGAAGACTTGTCTTTGTAGATCCTGCCGTGATGGAGGAAGAGGTGGCTTTTTCCGCTGTCTTTGAAGAGAAGCGTGGAAAATTCCCATCTTCACTCAGCTCTGTGGTTTTAGGGCAGCTGGAGAGGGAGCGCTGCGCCGTCTGAGGCTGTGGACTCTGAAGGCAGATCCAGCATCAATTCCAGTTCCTTCCTTTTCTTTTCTTTTTCTTTCTTTCTTTCTTTCCAAGTCTATTCCATATTTTGATCCCAGAGAAAATAACTGTTACCAGTTTGGTGTATATCCATCCAATGTTCTTGTGGCTTAAAAATGTATTATTACATATGTATTAGAGTTCACAAGAGAAAGAGAAACAATAGAATGTATGTGTACATGTCTCTGTATATATGAGATGGTGT
>CAUYPK010036198.1:0-31859 GCA_963574355.1 Loris lydekkerianus
TGTTGGCGTGGATGTGGAGGAAAGGGCACACTTCTACACTGCTGGTGGGAATGCCCACTAATACGTTCCTTCTGGAAGGATGTTTGGAGAATACTTAGAGACCTAACAATAGACCTGCCATTTGATCCTATAATTCCTTTACTAGGTTTATACCCAGAAGACCAAAAGTCACAATATAACAAAGACATCTGTACCAGAATGTTTATTGCAGCCCAATTTATAATTGCTACATCATGGAAGAAGCCTAAGTGCCCATTGACCCATGAATGGACTAGCAAATTGTGATATATGTATACCATGGAATACTATGTAGCCTTAAAGAAAGATGGAGACTTTACCTCTTTCATGTTTACATGGATGGAGCTGGAACATATTCTTCTTAGCAAAGTATCTCAGGAATGGAAGAAAAAGTATCCAATGTACTTAGTCCTACTATGAAGCTAAATTATAGCTTTCACATGAAGGCTATAACCCAACTATACCACAAGACTATGGGGAAAGGGCCAAGGAAGGGGAAGGGAGTGGGAGGTTTTGGTGGATGGAGGGTAATGGGTGGGGCCACATCTATGGTGCATGTTAGAATGGGTACAGGTGATTGCACTAATGTACGCAGCTATGATTTAACAATAAAAAAATAAAAAAGCAAAAAGCCAAAAAAGATCTAAAACAGAGATAATGAAATATTTAGGGAAAAGTTCAGATGAAGAATGTGTTGTACTACATTGTGCTATTGTTTTCAAATTCCCATATCCCGATGCTAGTACTCCATATATATATTAATATATTTCCTTTTTCTAGGCTGTGCTTTCTCCAGAGAGCTAAGGGTCCCTGAAATTTGTGTTCTTTTTCTAGGTTGGAGCAAATAGCAGTCAGAAAACTTATTAGCAAAGGCTGATTGTTCAATCAGTTTGCACAGGCAATGAATGGGGTTAAACTTGGGCGTGCCACTAAAACAGACTAAAATGGACATAATTTGATAAGGAGATACCTCACTGCTCAATGATTTAAGTCTTCAAAGCTCTCCTTCATCTGTAGGTTGTTCCTTAATGCCTCTAATTCTTGTACAAAACAAACACACAAATATTGTAGAAATACCCTAACTTGTTTTCCCCCAATATACTGTATCTAAGATGTCTGATTCCTCACTGGCAGCTAGCTGATCCTCTGAGACATGGCTCTGGACAACATCCAAAGCAAGTTTAGTTTCGGACGAGGAACATTGTGAAATCAGTGAGAAAGCAACCTTGGTGATCCAAGTGAGTAAAACGCCTTTGGAGCCGGTAGGTGTTCCAAGCAAAAATGCTTACAGGGACCCGAGAGGTCTATTTCTCATTTGATTCAGCTTCAGATAAATTTCCTTTCTATCAAAATCTAGAAGACAAGCATTCCCACATGCAGGAGCCGAGCGGGTGGAGCTCTAGGCACCACGGGACAGCTCACTCCTGTCCTTGACACATACTCTTATGTTGCCATGAACATAAGTGACCTAAAACACATTTTTCCTAAAATAATAGCAACAAGGGACTAGAAAAAAATGAAACTCATGAGACAGCCATCTCTCTTGGCACCAGAAAAGGCTGCTTCATAATTGCCCCAAGAAAGATGAAATGATGTTACTGACCCCATTTCTCAGGAATGATGAAGAGTTTGCTTCAGCGATAGATGCAGGAATAGATACTGGCTAAGAATACTTTCAGAGCTTTATTTTTGCCTTATAAGTTAATAATGAATTTAACCTATAAAAAGCTACACCAAACTGTGGCTGAAGATATCACTTACTTTTTGAATATTGTGAAGATTTCAATAAATTCATTAAAGACCTCTTAAACACTATGAACATCTCTTTCCCTCCCCCAGGTTCCATGCAAACAAAGTGTTTCTTGCGTCGCACCATTAACTGTGCCAGATGATCAATTTTTCTCCTGAACTAAGTTTGGATGCTTTCCTTACAATTTCCTTGTAAAATAATTGTGATATTTTGAAGGAAATAAGAAGTCATCGGAAATATTTTTAAAAAATTACTGGCAATGATATCGGCTGAATTCTGGAAGGAACAAGGCTAGAGCTTAAGGGAACAAATGAATAGAAAGAAATACATCTCTTCCTTGGCCTTCTAGAGAGAGAACACTTATTCACCACCTTTAAAAGGCAAACATAAAATCCTCCATTTCTAAAAAAAGTCATTAAGTCACATTTCTTATGGGAAGTGGTTGTGATAGAAAGTATCTGGAGGGTTTTTTTGTTTGTTTGTTTATGTACTGATTTATGGCCCACATTTTTTCCAAAATGATTTAAGACCACCAAGAGAATATACTTGAAAGATTCAAAAGGGTTTTTGCTACAGAAGAAAATCCAAGAATGTTGCTTTGCAGTTGTGGGTCTAAACTGGATGTGAACTATCTTTAATGGAATAATTTGAAAGACAATTTCCTTATCTACCAATCAATCATCTATTTCTGTGTTTATTTAATAACTATTTATGGATTCTGTACTTTGTATGGTCTTAAGAATTGGGGACCAAGGAAAATATGAGGTCTGTCAACTAAGTTCATGAACTCATCTTAGATAAAGTAGCACGTATTTCATTGCTGAACATCACTATCGTCACCTTTGAAGGACTCCCTTTGGCTATCTGGTGACCATAGTGATATTCAGCAATGAGGTACACAGTAGCACTTTTTCTAGGATGAGTTCACGAACTTAATTTTCAGATCTCTTAGAAGTTTAAGACAGGCTTTGAGCCATTCGTTATGTGGGATATAAATTGGGTGGCTTCCACTTCGCTGAGAAATTGCATACATCCTTATTTACAACCAAAGAGAAAATGGTTCTTGTATTCATCAGATGATTAATTGTTCCACTAGATAAGTGTTTCCCCAAATTTAGCCAATCATCAAATCATCAGAGATACCTGTTGACCACAAAGTCTTCCAAACCTCATTCCGGGACTTCTACAGGAGGCCCGAGGAGGGTGGTGGGAATCTCTAGTTTTATCAAGTAGTCAGGTGATTCTGATAGTTAACCAAAGTCTGAATAACATGGTATAAGAGTAGAAACTTTTCCTGGCCAGGGAACACATCTTGTTTACCTTGGCATTTATGTTCATTAAACAAAATGGTAGACACATCCACTCATTAAACAAAATGGTAGACACATCCACTCATTCACTGTTCACAGTTTTAACTTCATCGCTGTGTGTGCCCTTTGGGACATGAGGTTTTTCTCACATGGTGTAAACATACCACTTTCTGCTCACCATGTCTTAGCATCTTGTCATCTGGATAAATAGGACCCATCTGAATAGAAAATTCATTCTCTAGCAGGATATTACTCAGTGTCTTTCTCTTAGGACTGAAATCCTTCAGAAAGTATTTAGCAAGTACAGTCTATTCATCCCTCCCTAGGCATGTAGGTTGTTTTAAGGGTGCCTTACACATGAGTCTAGTTGATTGGGCCACCAAGAATTTAGGACAATGATTCTTCTGCTTGGCTGCTGGGCCTCGAGGTGTCTGAAAAAAAGGTGTGTCCCAACAAGCAAAAGCATCTTCCTTTCAGACAGGTGAGAGTTTGACACTTTTTTTGTAACTAGGTGTTACCTCAGCTGGAGTGGTGAAACAGGGCTGGGAGGGGCCCAGGGAGGAGTACCTTGCAAGGAGGAGGTGGTCAATGCTGGAGGCTTGTGACAGATTGACCCGAATCTCACATGAGAGGACGGGAAGAATGTGACCTAAGAGTTCAGAAATGACAATTGGTAGAAAGTGAAATTGAAGATTGGCATGCTGAAGAGATTTCCCTGAGGTCACTGGCTGCTTAACACCAACCATAGATAGAACTGAACTTTGACCTAAAATCCAGTCACCAGACCACATCCTGCAGAGAGAATACTCAACACCCTCCAAGGTCTAATCAGTGAATTTGGCTGGGATGTGACTTGACAGATCGCTGTGCTGTCAGGGCAAGTCTAACTGAAAGTTTGTACTCTCAGAAGCACTTTTGTTCTTCCTGTTGAGCCCTGGATTCTTGGAGAAAAATTCCTGAGGTTATTCATCCCATTGCTTCTGGGAACACATATGTGAAAGAACACTTCTTAGTCAAAACAAATTTCCATAAGCAATTATCACACGCTGAAGCTTTTCCTGACAAGGCAAGTATATCCACACTGTCGGTTAGTAACCGATACTAGCTAGCATCAGGTAATATTACATCAAATTTCTCTTTGTGGTTTGATTTTTGCATTTTCTAAGTAGACGTGTATGAATCATAGGTATTCAGCTAGCTAACAGGTTCCCAGCATTTGCCAAGCTCTGTAGTAACTTGAAATTTTCCCAGTTGGCTTTCAGCCAATAAGCCCTGTAGGCAGCATGAAGAATCTTGTGGAAACTCAGCATGTATGAATTACTTCCAGGATCTTTGAATCCCAGGGATGGTAAATGTCTACTCCTCCCCCTTCCTCAACTCCATCCTCTCCCCAGATGTAAATCTTAATCAGTATTTTAATTGAATTCATTAACCCCCTATTATGGTTTGGCTAATGGAGTGGGTATAAATTTTTTTCAGAGAATTTATGGTTTTCCCTCCAGAAACAAAAGTCTAATGATGGAATACTCACTGAAGAGAAGTTTTCTACAATGAAGAGGGAAGTCTCATTTTGAGTACGAGGGGAAAGCCAAAGACTATACGTAGCAAAGAGTAACACCAAGGAGGAATCCTGTCTATTTGACTCATTATGTAATTTTGGGCGAGCTCCTTTACACCTCCCTCTGCTCTCTGATAAACTTAGGAAAAGCATATCGTGGAATCCAGGGAAGCCACATTTGTGAGCAAAGAATTTATTCCTCATCACAACTCTGTAGGATAGACACCTTTGCTGCCATTTTACCCAAGAGAGGTTAGTTTTCTAAAATCACCCATTCAGTAGTAGTGCTAGGACTTGAGCCTTTGAGTTTAGTTTAAGAACTCAACATGTACACCTCCTTTCCAGGGCTGCGGAAACAGGTCGAAGCAGAAAGAGTGTTTTTGGCTTGGCTTCACAAGCAAGTGAGTGGACTTAGCCAATTTTGTTCTTTCCAGTATCAATCCTCCTCTGCAAACTGCTTGCTCTCACCCTCAGATACATTTGTAAGGCTGTTATTTACACCCCTGGTATCAATGATACCACAATGACAGACCGAAGGATGTCAAGGAAAACTCAAATGAGCAGTGTTCAGTTATAGAGGACAGGGACTAAGAGGTTTGATTCAGAGTTCACTCAATGAAAGTGAATGTTTACTCAATTGCCTAGTTGGCTTCAGAAGTGGCTGTAGATCAGTATTAATAAAATTGTAACTTAGGTTTATGTAATATCTTTCTCTAGGATTGAAATCCTTTTCCAGACATTATTTAACAAGTATAGGTCATTCATTCTTCTGTAGGTGTGTATGTTTTCTTTATGATGACTTACACACGTTTTCTAAACTATATCTGGTGGTTGGGTATAGGTTGGAAGGTTGCATTCTCTCTCTCTCTCACCTTTAGAGAAGAATTTTCAGGTCTGACTCAGTGGAGAGTTTAATTTAATTTAATGCAGTAGCTAATTGAAGAATTTCCAGGGATCACTTTTAAGGTTTTCTAAACTATTAAGGGTCCTGGAACTTAGTATAAATTGCTCTAAAAATTTAAGATTTCATATCTGAAGAAATATATGACCTAAAAATAGAAATTTTAATTAAAAAACCCAATCAAGGAAGTCACTATATGAATTATGTTCTTTGGGTGGGGGAGAGGAGGCATTCCTGCTTTTCATTTTATTTAAAATGCTTTCTAGTACTTGCAAAATAAGATTAAATGTTCACATCATGTTTTCCACATGCTTTCATAAGGCCGTAGCTGTTTTCTACAGCACCCCCACCCCACAGTGGCAAGGTTTCTGAGTTGTTCCTGTCAGAAAATCTGTGTTTTTATCTTGGTTCTTCCATGAGCTAAATGTGTCCTTGGGAAACTCACCTAACTTCTCTGAATTTCATGGTTGCTGTTGCAAATGAGGAGATTGAGCTATTTGAATCTTCTGGCCTCTGTCAAGTCTGAAATTCTGTGATCTTATTGTATACCATATGTTTTCTGGACTAAAACAAGAAAACAAACAAATAAAAAACAACCACCCCAAACTAATGGACATCTCTATAGAATTATATACTCTTACTACTAATAATTCCCTGCTAATTATTTACTAGAATGCCGTATGGATTCACCTGTTATTGGAAAGAGCTCAGGCAATATATTACATATACATTTTTATTTACAGGGAAAAGTATGTGGTTCCAAGTATTTTATGAAGATTCAAGTATTGTATTTGTCGATCAAGCTGTTTAACACACATGAAGAGATGGGGAATACACGGACTCCAGGAAGCTGGAAGTCACTTTAATTTTATTCCATAGTGAATATTTTGTTTCCCAGTATTTTAATGTTGGGGTTGTAACCACGCACTTGTTCCCTTCTTCTTTCCCTTCTGGCCAGATAAACAGATTTGTTGTTTTACATAGCAAGGGTGTTGATGGCGTCTGAAAGGAAAACAGTCTGATTTCTGAACAGATTGTTTTTTATGGGTCAGCACTTTTGTGACTATAACAGAGCGTGACTGATTAAGACAAATAGTTGCTGGATAATGTGAAGAAAGGAGAGGTTTGTTCAGAAAGTGACTAGAGAGAGTAATAATTCTGGACTTTGAGAGCTGCCATTGAGCATAAACTCTAGCTATCAAGACCCAAGCTTGGAAAAATCGGGTCTCCTTGAGAAGACTTTTCCTTACACCGGATATTTCAGATTCTCAGTTTCTGAAAAGAAAGAAGATTGATGATATCCTATTTCAACACAAGTCTGATAAGATTAAAAATGTGTGATAACTAACATGTGTAATATTTTGTGTTGAATTAAACATTTTTTTTTTTTTTTTAATTCCGGAAAACTCAAGGAAATTGTGTTGAATTTTGGACTAAAAAATTGTGTAAAGAATGCCTCCAGGACAAACAGTGTACTGGATTATGGACTACAAATTGAAAAATAAAATTATACCACTGTTAAGTTTCATACAACTTATTTTAATTATTATGCTATGATTATGTAAGAGAACGCTTTTTGTTAGGAAGTACACACAGTCGTATTTAGAAGGCAAAGGATATGATGTGTGAAACTCATTTTTAAACAGTTCATAACAAATTATACCCACAGAGATGGTAACAGATAAAGCAACTTTGCTTGCAACTTTTCTGAAGTTTGATTAACATAAATAGTTATGAGAGAGAAAAGGGCACAGAGAGAAAATAACTGTCTGATTTTGTAGACTTAAGGGGGAGGGTTGGGGGGTAATGTTAACAGTAACAAGTTTACACCTTCTCTTTAAGCAGGACCAGCAAGCTGGTGAGCTTCTAGAGAGTTAAGGTTTTAGCTGAAAATAAAAGCCCTGAGCTTATTGGTACCATGAAACCATAAGACTCTCCCTCTTTCCATATTGACATCACAACTTGTTATTTTGCATCATTATTCTTTGTTCTGGATCAGTCTGGGTAAGAGCTTGAGTTAATCAGTTCCACTTCTTTAGAAAGTCTTTCATTAGACTTGACCTAAGTCAGAAGAAATATGTGTAAAATCTCCCCAGGAATTGAGAAAGACTTCAGTATTTTTCAAGCCAGTGGGCCCTTTTTTGTTGTAATCCATGGTCTATAGATTATATTTCACTTCTCTCCCAGCCTGGCTTAGTTTCTTCTCCTTTTTCTCACCATAAAGTAGAAAACCCAAATCCTGCCGTCTGTGAAGGCATTTTTTAAGGGGAAGGGGGCATTCAATTTCAGGCATCTGAATCACCAGGAACAATGCTGCACAATGAATAAATACTACATGACAAATTCTGCCCTTCTAAGAGTCAAATTTAAATGAACCCATCTAATCCTGTTGTTTCTAAGACTCTTGCAAAGTTCAGGGGCGGCGTGAACGGGGAAACAGCACTGGTGAGCTAATAGAGGGCAACCTGCTTTTATTTTAATGGGAGAGTTTGTTTTTACATGTGGATTTTCATCTGCTCCTAAAGTATTAACAACATAATGCTGAAGATGTCAGTCTCATATTTGCAATTCCCACCCAAAGAGCTACCTTTGATCTCATCTGGAGTTCATATTCTGGGAGTCTTGGAGAATAAAAGTCTTTTCTTGCTACTTTATGGCCATAAAAGCATGTCTGATTTGGGGGCTTCATATAAAATGCCTGTGAAGTACACACTGTTTTGAAGGAATCTAGTCAGCTGTAGCTTTCCTGCAGGAGGCAGAGGATGGGTCAGAGAATGCGTTCTTCTTCGAAACAAAGATTCACGTTAGAGTCGCGAGGCTAAAGGAGATAAGAAGGGTACTTTTGCCTTTAGGGTGTCCCGTCTCAGTCACTGGTACTAGTCTGGGCAGGTAATACTTCAATTGACACACCTTCAGAATGAACAGACAGGGAGAAACTTGTAGTCATTTTTCTTGGCAGAAGCCACAACCCAGCCCAAGATAATTATGTCTGAGAAGAAGAATACTGTCTGGGTACCTGCAATTTTCAATTTGGTACTTCATTTCCCAGGGCCAAGTATTCCATCAGGCCATTCACATGTATCTTCACAAAGTCCCTTTCTGGTTTCATGTTAGACAATGGGAGCCCTGAGTTTATAAACTTCTATATAATTGTCTCTGTTCACTGAGAATTTCGTGTGTGCTGGAGCTGATTAAGTTCTGTACATGCATCCTGCCATTTAGTCTTCATAACAAAGCTGTGAAGGAGTATTCTTATTGCTTCCACTTAGCAGTTGAGAAAACTAAGGTATCAAGACTGTTTTGCTCCAAATCATGTGACTGAGTAGTATGAAACCAGTGCTTAAAATTAAGCCCACCAGTCTGAAAGACTCAAAATTGAGCCTATCAAACTTTGCATAAAGTTCTTTCTATGGATATCTACACACACACACACACACACACACACACACACACACATTCTTATGAATTAAGGAGTAGTATTATTGGTCCTGATTAACTTGGGGGTATTTTTCCCACTATAGATTTGTTAGAGCTAAACCCAGAACTGCTACTTTCTCCTCTCTTTCAACCTCTTCCTTTCCCTAATAATGAATGTCAGTAATGTTGGTTCACAATATGATATCCCAAAGTATGGTGCTTTGGCATTTTGTGTACATTGAATTCAGAGAGACTAGAGGGGCCTCAGAAGCAAGACCTTCTCCTCCCCTCCTGTCTCCTTCCCTCATTTCCCTGCCAAAGCAGGTCACAAGAACTAGACTTCCTTTTCCCAAATTCCCAAAGTGGGAAACGAGAACTCCTCTCCTCCAAAGCAAGCCATAAAACCAAGAAATATCACCCTCAGACCTTCCCCCTTCTTCCCTAAAGACCCTAATGTGACAGGTGTCCTGCCCAATACCTGCAGGAAGGAATGCTACACGGGCAGATCAAGAAGAATCTTAACAAACAGGCCTTGTTAGGTGTCCCCCTGAGTCTAACCCCATTACATCATATCCTTTTTCTTCTATCATTTTCCATACAGATGTTTATTCTTTATTATGCCTAAGCATAAAAATACTTGTTTCCCTGGAGTCTGTGGGTCTTCATTTCTAAAGGCTGCTGTATAGCATACAATTTTGATTAAATAAATCTATTATGCTTTATCATGGCTAACTTGTCTTGTTGGCCATGACCCCCTGTGATAGGCATGATAAATGTGTTGCCTTTTGCCTCTACACTGGCAATGCATTGTCTTTAGAAAAGGCTCTGATTTGAAGATTAGAAATAGCTGAGAAAACTAAATTCTACTGACTCCTTCCCCACAAACCGTAATTATGCTCGTCTCTCATCTAATAAAAAAAACTATAATGAGATAAAACAAACAAAACAATAAGATAAACAATGAACCTATCTCTCTCAACTCTGCATCCTTCCCCAGCTCTAGACCTATTTGTGTCTTTCCCTTAGCGATAAAGCTGCTGATTTTCCATTATTTTTTTAAAATGTCAACAATTTCCATTTTTTGGCATCCTACTCCTTCATCCTAGTGCAATTTGTCTTTTACACACATCTTCCTGCTGCATTAAACCACACTTGAAAGGTCATCAATGACCACTCAATGTCAAACCAGTGTATCTTCCACCCTTCCAAAATTTTATTATAATATTTTCAATTATAGGCCAGGTGTAGTGGCTCATACCTGTTATCCTCATACTCCGGTAGGCCTAGGCAGGTGGATTTTTTGAGCTCAGAAGTTCAAGACCAGCCTGAGATAGAGTGAGACCCCATCTCTACTAAACAGAAAAACTAGCCTGGCATTGTAGCAAGTGCCTATAGTCCCAGCTGTTTTGGGAGGCTGAAGCAGGAGGATTTCTTGACACCAAGAGTTTGAGGTTGCTGTGAGTTATGATGCTGTAGCACTCTACTCAAAGCAATAGGGTGAGACTTGGCCTCAAATATACATATATATATATATATATGTGTGTGTGTGTGTGTATATTCAATTAAACAAAAAGTTGAAAGAACTACACGGTGAATGCACATATAGCTAACACTTAAATTCTACAATTAATATTGTAGTATATTTTATTTATACATCCATCAATCCATCTTTTTTTTTTTTTAACTGTAATTCCCAGTAAGTTGCAGACATTGGTGTACTAGACAGCCAATCATTTCAGCATGTTTAACATGAGTAGTAGATCCATCTTGATTTTAATTTGAAATGGCACCTTGTCACATCTGTATGCTAAAATTTCCAAATTCAGCTTTAATCTTTCTTGACTCTAGTATCCAAATGCCTAATGAACAGTTGGCTATCAGTCTAATAATTCTCTTTTCCTTGTTACAGTTTCTTCTTTACTTTTAATGTCTTTCCTTTTTAATATATATTTTACCTTCTTTTCTTCTACCCATGCCTTAAACATGGGTGTTTGATCTCTGTGGCTTTGATTGTATACCTTCCCACCTTTCTCATTTCCCTTAAGTTCAGTTCAGTTTCCCAAGGTACAAATGATAAGATGGATATTTTCTTGTAGGAAGTTTATTGGGGAGTGCTTTTAGGAAAAATAGAAGACATAGTCTACCCCAAGCAGAATCCTGGAGTTTGGCTATCTCTTTACAACTGTCCCAGATCAAGGCAAAGTGGCTATGCATTTTACCCTTTCATCAAGTGGTTGGAAGTTTGATGTACATCCTGGGACTTTGCTGAAGCCTCTGTGGGTTTATGCTGAAATAAAACCCAGTTTGGGAAATGCAATGTTGTGAAATGTTGTGTGATATGGCTTGCTCTGTTTAAGAACCACTATCTCTGAGAATTATTGTTTTCCCAAGGAAATATGGATGCTTGTGTGTGTGTATGTGCATGTCCAGAGTTATCAATAGGAAATAAGACGGATTCAATAAAAATTGGGAGATGTGGACATATCTGTCACTTACCAGCACAGAGACCTTGATATGTGTGTAGACGAGGAGATGGGGTTATCACATACGGTGATATAATCTCTGCAATGCAGAACTCCAGGGATTGTCTTTTATCTCATAAATAAACTTGTTACTATGTCATTCAAATGATCTGTTTTCCCCCAATTATTTTATGAGGCAAGTGTATACTCTCAAAGTTTATATTTTATTCTCAGTCATTTTCATCCTTGCTGCTTTTTTGTCTACTTGTATTATCTATTACTGAGGAAAGGTCTATTAAAATTCCTTTTTGTCTTTTAGATTTATCTTTTTCCCCCTTAAAGTTCTATTGGGTTTTGCTTCATGTATTTTCAAACACTGGCTTTATGCACCTATACACATATTGTTACTATGTGCTTTTGACTCCTTTATCAGTATTAAATGCCTTTCTTTATTTCTGATAATCTTTCTTGTTCTAAAGTTTACTTTCTCTGATATTAATATAATCATTTCAGCTTCCTTAAGCTTAATGTTTGCATTTCACTTCCTTTTATTCTTAACCTGAGCATTTCTATTTGAAGTGAGTTTCTTGGAAACAGTACATAGTTCAATTTTGCCTTTTTGGTCTAATCAGATAGTCTCTGCCATTGAATTTGAATGTTTAGAACATTTACATTTAATATGATTATTGTTGGTTCTGTTTAAATTTACTACCTTTCTATTTGTTTTCTCTATACCTTATACAACATTTGCTCCCCCTTTCTTCTTTCCTTATCTTCTTTGAATCAGGTATTTTGTATTATTACATTTTCTCCACTATTAGTTTATTGGTAATAACTCTTTGTTTTATGTTTTTGGCAGTTGCAGTAAGATCTATCTTACCCTTATTTAACTTATCACAGTTTACCTTCAAAAATACTTTATTAATTCATATTTAGTGCAAGAAACTCACAAAAGTTTTTGTCCACTTTCACTTTGCATCCTCTGTGGTATTTTATATGTGTTATAAGATGCACAATATAGAGATTAAAAAAAGTTTTGCTCATATATTTACTATTCCTAGTGCTCCTTATTTCTTTGTGTAAATATAAATTTCCATCTAGTGTCATCTTTCTGTGTGAAGAACTTACTGTAGTGCAGATTTGTTGGTGATGAATTATTTAAGCTTTTGTTTGTCTTAGCATTCTTTATTTTGTCTTTATTTTTGGAAAATATTTTCATTGGAAATAGAGCTCTAGGTTGACAGTTGTTTTCTTTCATCACTTTAAAGATGTCATATCATGAAAAGCAAACCCTAGAGTTTTGCATTACACAGACTACATTCCCAGTGTGATAATCCCACGTTCCAGTCCACACAAACTTCAATTCTTCTCTACTAGTGTGTGGTAGAGATAGATCTTTATTTCCCCATTCCTCTTTAATTCCTCTAGATTCCTATTGGCAACTCCAGATAGAACACACACATATTTCCTTGATTAAACTATAATTTTTTAAAAAATTCAGATTAATATGAAGGTACAAATGATTAGGCTACATTGTTTGTGTTTTGAAGTTATAGTTGTGGCAGTTGAGCCTTCCATCTTGGGGGGTGTGCAAATGTCTTTGTTGTAAAATGATTTTTGATCATCTGGGTATATTACTAGTAGAGGAATTGCAGGATCAAATGGTAGTTCTACTTTTAGTTCCTTGAGTGTTCTCTAAACTTCTTTCCAAAAAAGTCGCATTAGCTTGCATTTCCACCAGCAGTGTAGAAGTGTTCCTTTCTCTCTGCAACCATGCCAAAATCTGTAGTTTTGGGACTTGTGATGTGGGCTACTCTTACGGGAGTTAGATGATATCTCAAAGTGGTTTTGATTTGCATTTCTCTGATGATTAAAGATGATGAGCATTTGTCCATGTGTTTGTAGGCCATATGCTTGTCTTCTTCAGAGAAGTTTCTGTTCAAGTCTTTTGCCCACATAGAAATGGGGTTATTTATTCTTTTCTTATTGATTAGTTTGAGTTCTCTGTAGATTCTGGTTATCAGACCTTTGTTGGAAGCATAACCTGCAAAAATCTTCTCCCATTCTGAAGGTTATCTGTTTTCTTTACTTACTGTGTTTTTGGCTGTGCAAAAGCTTTTTAGTTTGATCAGATCCCAGTAATGGATTTTTGGTGTTGCTTCAATTGCCCAGGGAGTCCTCCTCATAAAGTATTTTCCCAGGTCAATTTCTTCAAGTGTTTTCCCTGCACTCACTCTCTTCTAGTATTTTTATAGTTTCATGTCTTAATTTTAAATTTTTATCCAGTGAGAATCAATTTTTGTTAATGGTGAAAGGTGTGGGTCTAGTTTCAGTCTTCTACAGGTCGCCACCCAGTTCACCCAGCACCATTTGTTAAATAGGGAGCCTTTCCCCCACTGAATATTTTTTACTGGCTTATCAAAGATCAAATGGCAATAAGTAGCTGGTTTTATCTCTTGGTTCTCTATTCTGTTCCATAAATCTACTGCTCTGTTTTTGTGCCAGTACCATGCTATTTTGATCACTATAGATTTATAGAATAGGCTGAAGTCTGGTAATGTGATACCTCCTGATTTGTTCTTATTTCTGAGTAATGTGTTTGCTATTTGAGTTTTTTTCTGATTCCATATAAAATGAAGTACTATTTTCTTCAAGTTCTTTTAAGTATGACAGTGGTGCTTTAATAAGGATTGCATTAAATCTGTAGTTTGCTTTGGGTAGTATGGACATTTTAACAATGTTGATTCTTCCCAGCCATGAGCATGGTATGTTTTTCCATTTGTTAACATCTTCAGCTATTTCTTTTCTCTGAGTTTCATAGTTCTCCTTATAGAGATCTTTCACATCCTTTGTTAAGTAAATTCCCAGATATTTCATCTTCTTTGGCACTATTGTAAAAGGGATAAAGTCCTTCATTGTTTTTTCAGCTAGACTATTGTTGGCGTATATAAAAGATACTAACTTGAAAGTATTGATTTTGTATCCTAAGACACTGATGTATTCCTTGATCGAAGTTAAGTCCCTGGGATTTCCCAGGTATAGGATCATATCATCAGTGAAGAGTGAGAGTTTAATCTCCTCTAACCCTATTTGGGTACCCTTGATCACCTTCTCCTGCCTGATTGCGATGGCTAAGACTTCCACTACTACGTTGAACAGCAGTGGAGACAGTGGGCATCCTTGCCTCATTCCTGATCTGAGTGTAAATGTTTTCAATTTTACACCATTCAATATGATATTGGCTGTGGGTTTGCTGTAGATGCCCTCTATCAGTTTAAGAAATGTCCCTTCTATGTCTATTTTCTTAAAAATTCTGATCATGAAAGGATGATGGATATTATCAAAGGCTTTTTCTGCATTGATTGAGAGAATGATATGGTCTTTGTTTTTATTTTATTGTTGTGATGTATTATATTTATATATTTGCACATGTTGAACCAACTTTATAACCCTGGAATAAAACAAACTTGATCATGGTGTATAATTTTTTTGATGTGTTGTTGAATTCTGTTTGCTAATATCTTATTGAATATTTTGCATTGATATTCATTAATGATATTGGTGTATAATTTTCTTTCTTTGTTGGATCTTTTCCTGGTTTGGAGATCAGGGTGATATTTGCTTCATAGAATGTGTTGGGAAGTATTCCTTCTTTTTCTATCCTTTGGAAAACATTGTATAATATAGGTACTAGTTCCTCTTGAAAGATTTGATAAAATTCAGATGTGAAGCCATCTGATCCTGGACTTTTCTTTTTAGGGAGATTTCTTATCATTGATGCTATTTCAGTGGTTGATATAGGTCTATTCAAGATTTCTAATTCTTTCTGGTTGAGTCTAGGAAGGTGATGTGCTTCCAGGTATTGGTCCATTTCCTTCAGATTTTCGTATTTCTGGGAATAGAGATTTTTGTAATAATCATTGAGGTTTTTTTGAATTTCTGAAGTGTCTGATGTTATTTTTTTATTGTAGAAGCTAAATAATCTTAGGCTGAATTATAGCTGGGTCAAAGATGAGATTAAGAAGGAAATCACCAAATTTTTGAAACAAAATGATGATGAAGATACAAATTATCAAAACCTGTGGGGTACTCCAAAGGCAGTCCCAAGAGGGAAATTTATAGCTTTGGAAGCCTTCATCAAGAAAACAGAAAGAGAGGAAGCCAACAACTTAATGGATCATCTCAAGCAACTGGAAAAGAAAGAACCCAGCAGAAGAAAAGAAATAACCAAAATTAGGATAGAATTAAATGAAATTGAAAATAAAAGAATCATTCAGAAGATCAACAAAACAAAAAGTTATTTTTTTGAAACTATTAACAAAATTGATAAACCTTTGGCCAACCTAACCAGAAATAGAAAAGTAAAATCTTTAATATCATCATCTTTTTAATGGTATGAATAGCTGAACAGTATTCCATGATATCCATATACCACAGTTTATTGACCCATTCATGGGTTGATGGGCACTTGGGTATAATTCTTAGAGAAAGTGCAATCTGATTTCCTGTGAAAGCTGGAAAAAATATTTGCTCAAGTCAATGTCCTCTGCCTGAAGCAGTTCATAGAATTATGAACAGCATGTTCAATTTCCCTTTTGTGATACTCTGGATTCTATATTATGTCTTATCTGTGCACAAGAAATGGAATTAGTAGTATAGATAGATAGAAGTTATCTTCTAATTTCTTCTTATGAAAAGAAGCATAATTTTGAGATTATACTTTTTCCTTACCTTGGGCCACATAAAGCTCTTACTTTGTTCCTAATCAGAGGAGATGTTGCTAGGTGTTTTCCTTCTTTCCACTTTTGATTACATTTGTACAATATCTTTCCTTTTTTCCTTGAACATGGTACTGATTTTTTTTCTTTCAGATCTCATTGCTTTCTGAATATCAATTTTAGCACATACAACCCTCCACTATATTTGTTTACTTACACCTAATTTTTTATTCTATGTATGTCTAGAAGACAAAAAAAAAATCTATAATTTATTTTTATGTTTCTAGAACATTGCATCAGGCATGAAATATACTAAACTTATAATAAATATTTGTTGAATGAATTAATGAATGAACAAAACACTAGGCAATTACTTGGGTGCTATTGCCTGAATGCTAAAATTAGTCAAGTTATGTCTGATGATCAATATTGTTCAAAGAGCTTTGATTTTAGCAATATTAGCATGATTTTGTAATATGCATAGTCACTCTATTTTGTAAAGTCAATAGGCAGATTACAGCAAGAAGCACTTTTGGAAAAATAAACCTGTGATCTCTAGGAAAAATCATTCAATGTAATTGAAACACTTGGAAAAATAATTTAGTAGCAGCTTTTTGAAAATATCTGCTATTAAAAATATGAAAGATAAAGTGGGGATTGATGGAGAAGAGAATTTTATTTGAAGGGGTTGAATTCTTTAATGTGTGGCCAAACTGTGATGTAAAAATGTATGAAGAGGGATTAGAAACATGGAAATGGTGAAGATCCTTTGAGAATCTAGGCTTATTCAGATAGAACTCTCAGATTAGAGCCAGAAGGATCAGGAAATTAAGGCAGCATGTGCTGCCCTGCTTTATCTGTTGCCTGAAGTCCAAGTGGTTCACCCAAAGCAGAATCTTAGATCAATAATGAGTTCAATCTAAATATAAAATTACCTTTAAGAATGATTTTAAATCAGTAGCTCACTGACTCTTAATAAGTTGAATCCACAGAAAATTTAGTTTATTTTATGAGCTAGTAAGATGTCCACTAATGATTTTCTGAGTTAATATCACAGAAGCAACTAAACAGGATTCATGCACATGAAGCCACTCAGAAAAGAAAAAGGATACTGAGAATATTATTCTTTGCCTGTTACCAAGGGACTCCTGGGAGGATAGTCATTGGAGATAAAGATAGATGTTCAAAATTTGGTATAATTTCGTTTGGGAGCTGCTTGTACTGAGAGAAATTTGGCAAGGTCTACAAATTATGGACTCAGACTTAAATTTGTTTTTTAGAAAAGTAGTCTTACATAGTAAGAGAACAGCAGAATTATTATCATATTGGCCTTTTTTTTTTTTTGTCACATCTGTGTTATAGATTTGGCTGTTAGTTGAGTGGTTGAATGTTCCAGTCCTAGATCTGGGAAAACATGGTCATGAGTTATTAAGATATAAATATGATCTAGGTAAATGCCCTCACATTTGTCTGCTCATAAATGGTGCTTCAATTCTAACACAAGCTAGATCTTGTGGGTTGTTATTTGCATATTTTTTTTCCTCCAAGAAGTGACTAAAATTCTAAAGTTATTTGTTAGCTAATTGTAGCTAGAACCACGACTCAGAAACATTCAGAACAAAACCTATTATAATTTGGTGACCCTAACTTTTAGTGTGTATGCTTTAGTATATGATACCAGTTCAGAGCCTTCCAGTAAGTGGTCCCAGTGACGGTCTTAGTGTGTCCTGGGCTAAAGCCTGGGCTAAGCCATACAGCTTCCATCAGACTGTACTTCCAATCATAAATTTTCAAAATAGAACATACTGTGGGCTCAAATAAGAATCATTCCTTTGATTATATTTTAAAACATTTTAAATCCAGAAACCCAGCTTTCTTCATAGCTATCTCTGACAAACTGCATATCATGCTTTTGACCTTCTTGAAATGTTTTCATAGGGATTTAAAGCATGTTCTCCAGAGTTACAGAACTTGACTTTGTGAGCTGGCATTCCTACTTGTAAGATCTCTACTTTCTTATTTGTAATATATAGCTATTAATGATATCTATAATTTAAGGTTATTTCGTGGAACCTCATAAAAACCTCACTGTCTCTCACAGTGCTTGGTACCTGGTAGTGCTCCTTAAACATAAGTTATCACATTACAATTAAATCAACTATTATTATACTATGAGAAGGCTTTCAGAAATCTGTATCATATGTTTACTCTAAGAAAGAGGTCAGATTTGCTGAAATACTGGTAAATGTTCAGCTCTATGGAAGATCAACTAAATGTAAATTGCCACGCTATGTGCATCTGAGATAGAAAGAAGCCAGATGTGGCCATAAATTTCACTAGGGCTTTATTATTATTATTATTTTAAGCATCAGATATGAGAAAGCTAAGTCAAATCAAGAGTATTATGAAATCACTACTTTAATATTACATTAGTAATTACATGGGTTTAACCTAGAGTGATTTCCAAATGACTTTTTCTATCACCCAAACCAGTGCATTTTGTACAAACTCAAGCATATACTCGCACATTAACATGTAACATCCAGTTATTCACTTAAGAACAAAGACTCCCTAAAGGAGTTTTAAAAACTCTGCTATGTCCCAGCATGCTGTTCTATATTTTACATCTATTTTAGATTCAGCGGAAAAGTGTGTAGAACCATATAAAGTTTGAAAACTCCCCTGCTAGCCTATAAAGTCAGAACCCGCACATGGGATTGGTGTGAATTACTTATCCTATTCTAGGTCTGGAACATATGATCACCACAAAATTCGATATCTATGCAATCATCAGGGCTGATGGCAATATAAGAATAGTTGAGGCATGAAACCACAGTAAATTGTTAGAATTGTCTAGCATATGGTGGATCAGACACAGAAGTATTGCCTTCTGATCTCTGGAGAAACAATATTATATTGTAGGCTGAGCACCAGGCCACTAATTAGGGGCTAAAATTTTGAATTGTTCCTTTCTCATAACCTATGGTATAACGTTGTAGCTGGTAACTTGGTTTCTTGGTATGTGGATGAGCATACACTCCAAGGCTTATCTATATGGCTGCAAACAGGCTTCAGAACAAGCATTAAGGCAAGCTGGAAAACCTCATTCCAAAGTCCTCTAATTGTTAAGAGCCAAGTCAACATACCATTCCAGTAGACAGAAAAGGTGATCCAGTCCCACCTTGCCTGCTGAAAGGTTGCGGTAGGATAATGATAAAGTAGCTGTTCAACTTTCTTTATACCATGATGCTGGGTAGTTAGTACAGATCCCATGGCCTCTTCCAGTATCTCTTAGTCTGTTCAGGGCAAAAATCGAGAATCAGCATAACAGAATATTGATATTGAACTTGAACTTTATAGATAGATGGTCAAGGGTTTGAATCTGAATTTTACCACTTACTATTGTGAGGCCTTGGGAAAGTCATTTAACCTCTTTAAAACTGTCTGCTCATACATAAACATGGGAAAGTAATGGGAGCTTTCATGTGGTATGATTATGTGGATCCTTGGTATGTTGTATAATTCATAGTGAGCTGTCCCTGAATTTAAGGTGGTGCTACTGTTACATATTCAAAATGTACGGGGTATTTAGCATTTTTGACTTTGAAATTGTAGCCTGGATCTTATAAGCATTAATCTCCAGGGAATTCTGAGAATGACCTGCCGTGGAGAGTTTAGGAGCCCAGGAAACCGTAGTAAAACTTTGAAGATAGTGGTGATCAGTTAAGGTTAGCATTATGAGGTATTGTGGAAGAATCTCTGTTCTTCAAACAGTTTAATATTTATTCCCAAAGCTTTCTGTAAAATTTGAATGATATAGGGAAAGCAACATGGCACACACATTACTTGGTATGTAGATACTCAGCAACAAATATTTCCCTTCCCTTTTTATCTCTTGAGTGCACTTTCCTTAGCTCTCTGTGGCTTGGAGTCTGCTCTGGGTATCAATTGCCACTGAAGGAGCGAGCTCTATCTAGGGGTTCACAGCAGATGCCTGGACCAAAGGTGGGCTTAACCTGGAGCGCTCCTGGGATACTGGATTGATTACAAGACTGCTTTGGAGAGTAGGATCCTATGAGAGGGAAGCAGTGTGATATAATAGAAAGAGCCAAAGGAAAACAACTCAGAAATGTTGTGTCCTAATCTTAATTCCACCACTTACTGCCACTGTGACCTGAGCATTTTACTGATAATCTCCTAAATTTTATTTTACCAAATGGAGAGAATACTCCAAGTTGTAGAGTCCACTCTGATAATATAACGACGAAGCACTTTAATAAAGTGCTTTGAAGACAATAAAGCGTATAAACAAGTGAGAGAAGGAAAAGAAGTATGTCGTGACCAAACCAGATTTGCATAAATGAGTCAAAGCTACATGTCCATCAGGTGTCCTGAAGTGCTCGTGGGTATGGTAAAAACTCAGGTTTGTCTTTCTTGGAAGCTTTACCTGCGCTTCTTATATGTCTAAGCTTTAGAAAGTCACTGGCTTCAAATGTCGTCTTCTCCATTAAGCCTTTTTGGAGCTCCTGCCCCCACCCCCTTCATGCTGGAATTAATTGCTAAGATCTCTACACATCTGTAATTCCTTGCCCATATTAGTACTGTTCAATAGAAAAATAAATGGCCAGCATCAGTTTATCTTTCATGTGACATGGAAATGTGTCTGATATGTGAAGTATTTATATAAATGCCATAGATGTTATTAGACTGTCAACTTCTGGAGGACAGGATCTTTTCAGGAAAGGAGGTAAATCATATAGCATTTTACATAGACTAGGCCCTCACTTAGTAGGCCGAATGAATTAATATATTAACAAAGGAACAAATAAATGAATGGATGAATAAAAGAATGACACTTGCTGAAGAGCCAATTTGCCAGTTTATTTTCATCTGGAGAGCTGGCAAGCTGGCACTGGCCAAGATGTCACTTTAATTGTTAGTCATATGAGCTCTTGTTATTGGACTTCTGCTACTTGATTCAACCAGTGTTTGCCAAGTACCTAATATAAGTAAGGTAATGTGCTAAGTCTTGCAGGGTACATCATGTTGAATAAAGACACAATTATTGCTCTGAATGATCTTCTTTTTTGTAGTCCCCTAATTGAGTAAGAAATGGTAGTTTTTTGTGTGTACCAGCTTTAAAAAGGTAAAAAAATAGCTCCTAATGCTGTTCAATAATACAAGATTTTGTACACCTGAATAGTTAAATGTATTTGTCTAAAAATTTGCCATTTTAGCTATGCCAAAAATCTTTTAATGTAAGATATGTTTTATTTTCCATATTTCATAGTTTTAGAGTCTAAAGAAATGAGGAATATTTTAAATTCATGTTACTAACTTGCAACAAGTTATCTTTAAGGGACTGACGAACTTAATATTATTTTGTGCTTCAGGAAAAATAATTGACACTGAGTGTTATAAATATATTAAGGACCAATCCAAATGGGTTGCTTGGGCACATAAATTCCCTAGGGGTATGTAAAAATTCTCCTTCTGGCTCTGAATACTTGATTATGTCTTTGGATCTTTAGTCAGAGGAAAAAAATTACTTTTCTGATGCTTTACTGAATTGGGAATTCTTTGAGGGTCAGGAGTGTCTATTTGACTGTCTGTCTTAGTCCATTTTGTGCTGGTATAACAAAATAGCTGAGACTGGGTAATGTATAAATAATGGAGATTTATTTCTTACAGCTCTGGAGGCTGGGAAGTCCAAGGTCAAGGGGTCCACATCTGACAAAAGCCTCTTGCTATGTCATCCCATACTGGAAGGCCAGAGGGAAGAGACCATAAAGGGGAAAGAAGGGGAAGGGAGAGAAAGGAATGAGGGCAAAGTCATCCTTTTATCAGGAATCCATTCACAAGCACAGCCCTCATGACCTAATCACCTCTTAAAATTCCACCTATCAACACTGTCACATTGGGGGTTAAGTTTCAACCCATGAATTTGGAAGGGGGGGCACATTTAAACCATAGCACTATCAATCTACCTATCTACTTATCTATCATTTATCCAATTGTGTACCCCACATAATTTTTGGCACATATTGGGAGTTCAACAAATGTCTGTTGAGAGAACACAAAGTAAAATCCTTGATGATTTTCATTTGTGATTCATTAGGTAAACCCTCTGAGATTAACAATCTGCATTTGCCAGATGAGGAGAAAATGTGAATGACTAAGGTTGCATATTCTGTTTTACTCTCTTATTCACTGACTAACCATGTCCATAGATTTGTGGCGTGTTTTCCTATAATATTTTTATTTCCTCATATCTTTCCCCTTCGTCTGACTCACATTGTTACAACGCTTACATATTAATCATTTTGAAACCACAGTGCTCTGAATCATTGATGGGTCCTAGATCATAATGAAATACATCCACTAGGAAATGAGAGCACTTCTAGGAAATGTGTTGGTGCCATGTGCTCTTTTGATAAGGTTCCAGGCTACCAAACTGGTCCCATCTACAGCAAGGTACTAAAACTGATCTTCAGTGTTCCTGTAGGTAACTCAGAAACACGAATGTTTATGAATACTGGCAGTTTCTCAAGGCTATTGCGTGAGTGAACATTCTGCCTTTTAATCTTATCTCAACCACTTGTGATTTTTATAACCACAGGGTATAGCATATGATGAGAAATGAGTTTTTACACAGCAACTCTGTAGTGGACATCAAACTGCTTTCCCTTCTCTTCTTCAGATTAATTTGCATGTCATTAGATGCTGAACTTCTGTGGTTTGTTTCTGGATGTAAAACTTTCTTTTCAAAGCCTCTTAGGCTAGAAGCCTTTAATCTTCCTATCTAACCATCTTAACATGGGTTATGTTTGTTTTTATAAACATACTTTTAAAAGATTTGAAGCAGTCTGGGCTCCATGAGAGACACATAGGCTGACTAAATAACTGAATGGATTACTGGACAGTTCTAGAGTGGGTGTTTTACTGGTTGTGAAATCAAAGGCTGCATAATCTGGGTTGATATTTCAGTGTCACAATATGCTGCCTACAGACTACAGAGATTACACATCTATCTAGAAGTCTGAGGCACTCAGCATCTTTATATATTATTACTGACTGTTCCTATCTCAGTACTTTGATTTTTTTTTTCCCAATTTACTTTTAAGTTTTTTTTGAAAAATTATCTATAAGGACTGAGCCAATTCTCTGGAAACATTTATAACTTCTGGAATTATAAAGCTCTCCCGGATTTTAACTTCCTCTTGAGCCAGTTTGGTAAAATACTACATGTAGCCAGAGTACGAAAGTGGTACTCATAGCTAATAATCACCTATTCCCATCTACACAGACCTCTTCTATAGGTCTAGTTCTTCTCTTCCCTTGGCCCCATATTTTTCCCAGTGACTCCTAGAAATCTTATCCCCTTCAGTTATGAGAGAAGCTTTACTTTAGATCTAGCATGTCATGCCTACTGGAATAATTAAAAGCAAAAGCTTTGTCTCTCCTAATTTGGGTCTGCAGGGTGAAGGGCATGCTGGTGGCTTCTCTGGTTCCCCTGCCTCATTCTTCTCTTCTTCTGCTCCCATTTCCCAGGTGGTTTTGGGCTCCTGCAATGTGAAAGAAAGATGGGGGCAGGAGAGTCATACTGTGGGACACAGCAGTAATCTGGCACTCATTTCCTGGAGTTGTGGCAATTGTCTAAATCAGACTCATTGCCCTGCAAGTGCTGTGTTAGCTTTCCAGAGATCTTGCAGGGTACCCCTGGGGCACCTCCTTAGGCTAAATCAGAATCTCACCTTCAGCAGGCAACATGACATCCCCAGCACACATATCTCAAATCTGTTTTTGTTAGGTTTCTTGCCCTGACAAAAACTCTCTTGGGTGGTGGTATGGGCTGAACTGTGTCCCCTTAAAAAGATATGTTGAAATCTAAACTCTTGGTACATGTGAACGTGACCTTTTTTGGAAATAGAGCCTTTTGTAATTCATTTAAGATGAGGTCGTCAAGGTGAACATTAATTTAATATGACTCATGTCTTTATAAGAAGAGAAGACAAAAAATACACAGGGAGAACATCCCAGGATGACAGAGGCAGACATCAGAGAGATGCAATTGGAAACTGAGGAACAGCCGGACTGCAGGCAACACCAGAAGGGCCCACAAGCCTTCAGTGGAGCACAGCTCTATGGACACCTTAATTTTGGACTTCCAGCCTCCAAAACTGCAAGAGAATAGCTAGTGTTTTAGGCCACCAAACTTTATGGCAAGTTCTTCATCATAGCAGCCCTAGAAAGCAGAGGTCTCCGAACTAGGTAGATTGTATCATATCATTGCATAGTATCCACCGACAGCCATTGGTAACAGCCGCTGTGGGTGACTACATGTTTTCCCTCTGAGATGACTCCATCGTGACGTTTCCACTCTGAGTTTTCCATTGGGTCTCCAGGAGTTTTGCACCTTTAATCTACCATTAGTGAGAAAGTAGTAACTTTTGAGTTTTGCCTGAAATCTTTCCAGGAGTGAGTCAGTTAGCAGCCTACTATGTGTCTAGATGGCAGAGGACACACTTTTCCCTGTGGTGGTCGGAAGAGGAACATACAGTGAGCCAACAACACCCTTTCATCCCGACAACCTCAACCCTTTCACTGCTTCTTCTTGGTATTAATTTGTCTGTGGATAAGATACCTCTACTGCAGGATCTGAGCAGGTCATTCAGCACCATACTTTGTAGATTGGGGCTATTGCACCATTCTTCTAATTTTCGCCTTTTTGGGCCTCTGCCAAAACTGAAACAGAAATTGTTCCATTTTAACATTCTGATTTAAGCCTAAATTAATGTCAACTAGATTTTCAAGTTTATTGATATTAAATTAGACAGAGTGTTAACACTTAAAAAAAAAAACTTGTATAATACCTTACCGGGGTCTGATCAAACTAAAAATCTTCTGCACAGCCAAGAACACAGTATGTAAAGCAAGAAGACAGCCCTCAGAATGGGAGAAGATATTTGCAGATTATGTCTCTGATAAAGGTTTAATAATCTGACTCCACAGAGAATCCAAATGTATTAGCAAGAAAAGAACAAGTGATCCCATCTCAGGGTGGGCAAGGGACATGAAGAGAAACTTCTCTGAAGAAGACAGGCACACAGCCTACACACACATGAAATAATGCTCATCATCCTTAATCATCAGAGAAATGCAAGTCAAAACCACTTTGAGATATCATCTGACTCCAGCAAGATTAGCCCACATCACAAAATCTCAAAACCATAAATGTTGGCATGGATGTGGAGAAAAGGGAAGACTTCTGTACTGTTAGTGGGAATGCAAACTAATATATTCCTTTTAGAAAGATGTCTGGAGATCACTTAGGGATCTAAAAATAGACCTGCCTTTTGATCCTGCAATTCCTCTACTAGGTATATATCCAGAAGACCAAAAATCACTTTATAACAAAGATATTTGCACCAGAATGTTTATTGCAGCCCAATTCATAATTGCTAAGTCATGGAAGAAGCCCAAGTGCCCATTGACCCATGAATGGATTAATAAATTGTTGTATATGTACACCATGGAATATTATGCAGTCTTAAAAAAGATGGAGACTTTACTTCTTTTATGTTTACATGAATGGAACTGGAACATATTCTTCTTAGCAAAGTATCACAAGAATGGAAGAAAAAGTATTCAATGTACTCATCCCTACTAAGAAACCAATTTATAGTTTTCATATGAAAGCATTTTACAAGGTGCATTTTACAAATCTACCAGGTGTAGAATATAAATGTCTTAACACAATAACTAAGAAAATGCTGTGAAGTCTATGTTAACCAGTTTTATGAAAGTATTTCAAATTGTATATAAAACCAGCATATGGTACCCCATAAATGCATTAATGTATACAGCTATGATTTAATAATTAAACAAACAATTTTGTATATATTGTAATTACGTTCCCTTTCTGCTTGTTATGTTGCTTATATTTGTTTTTTGTCCTTTTCCTGATCAAACTTGCTAGCCTTGTTTTGAATACTGCATTAATCTTTTTAAAGAATCAACTTTCCATTTTATTGATAGTTCTAATGTCTTAGTTATGCCAATTTTGTTAATTTTGTTCTAATTTTTATTAATTCCTACCTTTTTCTTTGTTTTATTTTGTTGCTTACTTTCTGTAGTAGGAAGCTTATTCAAATTTAATGAAAAATTATTTGTAATAAATGCACTATTTTTCTTAAGTATCAGTTTGGTCATGTACCATTATCCACCCAGTGTTCATCTGTCTTGCCTTTTTCTCAGTTCTGCTTCTTAAAAGAACCTTACATTTACTTAGGAGTCTATCTTACACTTAAATATAGAGGGCTGTTATGCAAGTTCTTTTCTAAATAGTGTTTTACTTCCACTTGGTTTCTTCTTTAATGCAAAAATTACTTAGAAGACTTTGGCTTTCCTGTTGCTACTTTGGAACTGCACTGGTATTTTGCTTTTACCTTTTGAGTTGCTGATTCTTTGAAGTTAATTTTGAATTTTAATTCATTGGATTTTAGCAAAATTTTATTAGATTTCAATCAGCTAAAATGTCCCATAAGACTTCTGCTTTGAAAATTTGTCACTATTTTCTAAATTTCCTAATATGCGGCAAATTTGTGAAAGTTCTATTTGTTTGAAGAGAACACGTATTCTCTTTGTTGGGTGCGAAGTTCTACATCAATTTATAGATCGAGAAATTTAATTATGCATTCCAAATTCTTTGTGTCTTTGTTAATTAATTTTTAAGATACACGTGTTAAAATTTCTCATTGTTGTGGAATTGTCAATTTCTACAAAGTATTGATGTCAAAAGTAAGTTTTTAGGAGCATAAGTAACCATGACCATGATAAAGTTTTAGGGTATTACATTTTATTGAGATGAAATACCCAACTTTGTCCCCTCTAATTGATTTTTATCCTGGACTTATTTCATCTCACATTAATGTCTTTGTATCTGGTATCCTTCTATTCACATTTACTGTGCATACCCTTTTGCCTCCTTTTATTTTTAACCCCCTAGTATTATTTCATCTTTTTAATACTTGGATCTCTGCAGAAGAGAATATGGCTGTAGTATTTCCCCAGTATGAGAATATTTGTCTTTTATTATATAAATTTAGCCAAGGAAAATGTATCATGTTGACTGATATACCTGGATATATACTTGGGATATATATTTAGAATGACATTTTATGTTTTCTCTTTTGTGTGCATTCTTGCTATTTCTTTCTCTTGTAACTAAATTCTCTTCATTCCTTTTGTCCTCCAAATGCTTTGGGAGTAATATGTTCTAATTCTCAATGGTTAGCCTTGGGTTTTTAACAAGTATGCAAACTTATAAAGAAAATCAACAGCTAGAGTTGGTCAGCATGAATATTTCTCCCTCTAGGATACAAAACCACCACCCCATTGTCTGATATCCCTCCCTTTTCTTTACCACACAGCCCTCTGGGAGGCCCCAACTTCCAGTTGACCAGCTTCACCTGATTTTCCTCTCTGTGGAGTAAAGGAGGTGAGTTGGGGGCATGAGTGATTTCAGGCTCCTCAGTGTTTCTGCATTGCTGATAGAGATCTTAAGTCCTACAAGTCCCTCAGACTGAAAATATATAAGACAAAAGTTTTTCTTGCTAGTACTGACAATCTCTTATACATTTGATGAATTATTTATTCTAACATAGTCTGTGTCTCTTTTCTTCAACTAACTAAAGATTCAGTTCCATGAATTTAAGAGGAAGGAATGTAGAGAGAAAAGAAAAAAAGATTAGAAAATCAGTTTTTGTGAGTCGGCCTTTCAAAATGTATGCATCACTAAACAAACCATAAACAAAATAAAAAGACAAACTTTTAGGCAGAAAAACATTCCAGTAGCAAAATATACAAAACCTTAATATCAAGACTGCTTCAGAAAATATTAACAAACAGAACATGACATGAAAGAGATGTAAGTTAGTGAAAAATACCAATGACAGCCAACTACATGAAAAGATGATGAACATCAGTAATAAATAAGTCCTGAAAAACAAATTGATGCCACAGTGAGATACTATATTTAAAAAATTGCTTATCAGATTGGCAAAAGGCCTAAAAGTAAGTGAATGTACTTTGATGAAAAAGTAGAAAAACCAAAATTTATTTCATAGTTGAAAAGATTGTAGATTGATTTAGTCTTCTAGATAGACTGGTATAAAACTTAAATTTCTGTTAATCTGTTACTTCTATTACTATAAAATATAAATAATTATAATTCTAAGGACCAGGATTTCACTGCTAAGTGAATTAATCTCATAGAAATAATATATTGAGTAATTACAAACATTCCTTCTTTCTTTAAACAAATGTTTTTGACTGCCTGCTAAATGTGAGCCATATTCTATGCTCTTGAGGTACATTAGTGAAGAAAAAAACAAGATCCTTAGTCTTGCAGAACATACATTCTTGTGAGGAAAATGCCAATGAATTTAACTAATTATTCTTTAACTGGTCCCAATTTTCATCCCTAGGATGTGACATTCATTGGAAAAGAAGACATCTATAAATAGCCAATGCCAGAGATATTAGTAATGGTGATTCATTTAAATGTTTGTTTATATTTAAAATGAGAACATTTTCTAAGATTACAGAAATATTTAAGATATCTTGATTTAAACCAAGAGATAAAAATATTATGTGATTTATTTTAGATTCAATGTGTTTTATTTAATATGATAGCTAAAACTGGGGTATCCAATCTTATAAAATATGTATTCCAATTAGTCAATTGCCATATTTTTTCTTTTTAAACTGATGAACTCATTCAATATTTAGCATTAACTGATATTTATCTAATATATTAATGTTAAATGATATTCATTTTATATTTTCAATTGCTTATTAATGTTTTTATCTTTTCTATTATTTGTTTAGAAACAGTGTATATGCTGTGTACTAACCTTAATATTTTTAATGGTTTATACTTTTTTGTTAATAGAAAGAAAAGTGTTAGTCATGGGCAGAGACAAGATGGCTGACTGAAGCAAGCTTTCCACAGAGGCTCCCGTCCAGAAGGAGAGTTAAAGGACAGAAATTTAGCAAGTAACCTGGTGGATTAGCGCTTTCCCAAGAGAGAAGGTTGAAGAACACACATCAACCCCTCTGTGGAAAGCTGTGACCCCAAGGACATAAACAAAAGGTACAAAATCCATCACCAAGCAGACAGGAGTCCCCTTCCCCAGGAGAATGGCTCAGAGTGCCCCACAAACAAATGAGCAGAAATCAAAGGTCCTCCCACTGCACTCCAAGGGAGAGACCCTCTAAAAACTGGACCTTCCTCCCCTACTAGGGTGCCATGGCGTTCTCCTGCCAGGTATAAAATTGTATATATTCTCTACCTACAATTGTGAGCTTCCAGCACTCCCCTCCACTCTCACTCTGAGGTCTGAAGGCCTGTCCCCCAGGAGTCAAGATTCTTGGGTGATTTCTTGAGGGGTGTGGACAGAGCCTAAACTGCAGCTGGTCAGTGCTGACTCTGTGGCACGGGCATGAGGAGAGGATGATTGGCTGAGAGGGAACCACACCAGAGCAGCAGTGCCCTGAGGTGCAGAGCAGCAGCCATATTTTGGCAACAATAGGGCTCACTCCAGGATATTCCGAAGCCACATCTCGTGTTTACAGTTCCATTGTTTACAGTTTAAACAATGCCTGGGCAACCAGAGGAGGCCGGGCATCTACTTAGGTGGTAACCACAAAAGAACAGATCTGGGATGAAAACGCATGCCCTGTGAGTAAAGCGTTTGCCTGAGGCGGTACCGACCTGGGTGGAGTGTGGGGACTAGAAGTGCACACCCAGAGCTAGGAAGTTCCTGGGGCGGGGCTGATAAGGGCTGCTTTACTGAGCCTAAGACACACCTGGCCCTCAAGAGATCGTCAGCCTATAGAAAAAGGAAGACAGGAGGCTAGAACTGACAGCTAACCGAATACAAACCTGCAGGAGCAAAGACAGGGCCTGAGGTGCAGGCTCTGGGAACTCAAAATGGCTTCTCTTCTGCAGGGAAATTTAGTAGGAACAGAAACAAATTCCTGCAAAGTTGTTCTGTTCTGTTCTGTCAGTAACATCAATCAGGGGCTGGAACTGAGTGAACACACCCCGGCCTCCATCAAACGCCCGAGGTTGTCAGGCCTCACCACCCCCTGCTGGATAGAGGCAGAGAGCAGTGGCCTGGCTGAGCAGATATAGATTTCCTTGTGATTCAGGCAGATGCAAACCCCTAGAGTATCTGCTACCTGGAGGCAACTGGGTCACAGCCCTGCGGGGCTATCAGTTACTGGTTGTGACAGAGATGCAAGGTGGGGTAGGAGGCATCAACCTTCCCAGACTAATCTATTTGCTGGGTGGGTCCTCCTGACTTCACGGAGCACCAGAGCAAGTCATATCTGAGTTGTCACCAGACCCCTGCAATCCAGTTGCCCGAGACCTTTTAAACTCTCTCACCTGAGATAGGTGCTGAGTGAGACAATTGATTTGGACCTTTTGAACTGAGCCAATCACCTGAGGACTATTCAGATGGTGCCCTGGGTGTGTGGTTGTAGGAAGGTATGATTTTCTTTTCCAATTGTTACCTGTGGAAGGTTGGGGTGTCTTAATTGCTAGTATTTCTCCACAGCTGAGACTTCAACCCAGAGTAACTGTTTCACTAGGGTCAAACAGAGACCAGCTGAAAATAAGACAGAACCACTAAGCTCCACCACACAAAACATGTCCCCAGTTTTTCAGGCCATAGCAGTGTACGGGTCCTCGACAAAGCTCTAGGGGAAAAATCAAATGATGTAAAATAATCATGGGGCAGAATCAGTGGACAAACTCTGGTAACGTGAATAACCAGAATAGATCAAACCCCCTCCCCCTCAAGGAAAGATATGGGAGATGTAACTGAAGATCCCATTCATAAACAGCTGGCTGAGATGTCAGAAATCGAATTCAGAATTTGGATTGCAAACAAAATTAATAGAATGGAGAAAAATTTGGAATTAGAAATTTGAGGAGCAATTCAAAAGTTGGAATTAGAAATTTGAGGAGAAATTCAAAAGTTGTCTCAAGAATTTAACGAATTTAAAGACAAAAACCACCAAAGATTTTGATGCACTGAAGCAAGAATTTGCAGCTCTCAAAGATCTGAAAAATGCAATAGAACCCCTCAGTAACAGAGTGGAGCAAGCAGAAGAAAGGATTTCTGACATTGAAGACAAAGCCTTTGAACGCTCCCAGACTCTCAAAGAGGAAGAGAAATGGAGAGCAAAAACGGATCATTCTCTCAGAGAGCTCTGGGATAATTCAAAGAAGGCTACTATCTGCCTCATTGGAATCCCTGAAAGTGATGAAGTGGCCTCGCAAGGCACAAAGGCCCTTCTCCATGAAATTCTGAAAGAGAATTTTTCAGACATGCCAAGAGATTCTGAAATTTAGATAGCAGACAAGTTTCAGAACCCCAGCACGACTCAATCCATATGAGACATCCCCCAGGCATATCATAATTAACTTCACTAAAGTTAATATGAAGGAGAAAATTCTGAAAGCAGCCAGATGTAAGAAATCCATTACCTACAAAGGGAAGAATATTAGAATGACTGCAGATCTCTCAGCTGAAACTTTTCAAGCCAAAAGAGGGAGGTCATTGACTTTTAATCTCCTAAAGCAAAATAACTTTTCAAGCCCAGATCCTGTATCCAGCTAAACTGAGTTTCATTTATGATGGAGAAATTAA
>CAUYPK010036200.1:0-20677 GCA_963574355.1 Loris lydekkerianus
ATTGGCTTGTCAAAGATCAAATAACGGTAAGTAGCTGGATCCATCTCTTGGTTCTCTATTCTGTTCCAGACATCTACTTCTCTGCTTTTGTGCCAGTACCATGCTGTTTTGATCACTATCAATTTATAGTACAGTCTCAGGTCTGGTAGCGTGATTCCTCTTGCTTTGTTTTTATTGCTGAGTAATGTTTTGGCTATTTGAGGTTTTTTCTGATTCCATATAAAACAAAGTATTATTTTTTTCAAGATCTTTAAAGTATGACAATGGAGCTTTAATAGGTATTGCATTAAAATTATATGTTGCTTTAAGCAGTATGGACATTCTGCTTAAATCATGTTGATTCTTCCCAGCCATGAGCATAATATGTTTTTCCATCTGTTAACATCTTCAGCTATTTCTTTTCTTAGAGTTTCATAGTTCTCTTTGTAGAGATCTTTCACATTCTTTGTTAGGTATACTCCCAAATATTTCATCTTCTTTGTCACTACTGTGAAAGGAATAGAGTCCTTGACTGTTTGTTCGGCTTGGTTATTGTTGGTATATATAAAGGCTACAAATTTATGGGTGTTTATTTTGTAGCCTGAGACATTGCTATATTCCTTGATCATTTCTAAAAGTTTTGTAGTAGAATCCCTAGTGTTTTCCTGATATACAATCATATAATCTGCGAAGAGTGAAAGTTTGATCTCTTCTGACCCTATGTGGATACCCTGGATCGCCTTTTCTTCCCTAATTGCAATGGCTAGAACTTCCATTACAATGTTAAAGAGCAATGGAGACAATGGGCAATCTTGCCTGGTTCCTGATCTAAGTGTAAATGATTTCAATTTAACTCCATTCAATATGATATTGACTATGGGTTTGCTGTAGAGGGGCTCTATTAGTTTAAGAAATTGTCCCTTCTATACCAATGTTCTTAAGTGTTCTGATCATGAAGGGATGCTGGATATTATCAAAAGCTTTTTCTGCATCAATTGGAAGAATCATATGGTCCTTATTTTTAAGTTTGTTTATGTGCTGAATTACATTTATAGATTTACGTATATGGAACCACCCTTGAGACCCTGGGATAAATCCGACTTGGTCATGGTGTATAATTTTTTTGATGTGTTGTTGGATTCTGTTTGTTAGAATCTTATTGAATATTTTAGCATCAACATTCATTAGTGATATTGGTCTATAATTTTCTTTTCTTGTTGGGTCTTCCCTCCAGACAGATCCTCTAAACAGAAACTAAACAAGGAGACAAAGGACTTAAATGTGAACCTAGATGAAATGGGATTAATAGACATATACAGAACACACCATCCCAAAGCAAAAGAAAAATACTTTTTCTCATTAGCTCATTGCACATATTCCAAAATAGATCACATCCTAGGATACAAATCAAACCTCAGCAAAATCAAAGAAATAGAAAGTATTTCACATCTCTTCTCAAACCACATTGCTATATTGGTGAATCTCAACTCCAACAATAACATTCATCCTCACACAAGGTCTTGGAAACTAAACAACATTATGCTGAATGATAGTTGGGTTCAGGAAGAGATAAAAGATAAGTTTGTTAATTTCCTCAAGCATAACAAAAATGAAGATATATGTTACCAAATCCTCTGGGATATAGCAAAATCAGTCCTGAGAGGAAAATTTATAGCACTAGATGCCTACCTTTGAAAACAGAAAGAGAGCGCATCAGCACACTCACAAACAATCTTAGAGAATTGGAAAAAAAAAAGATCAACCTAATCCTAAACCCAGCAGAAGAAAGGAAATAGCCAAAATTAAGTCAGAGATTAATGAAATTGAAAACAAAAAAAAATTATTCAAAAAATTAATGAAACAAAAAGCTATTTTTTTAAAAAAAGTAAAATAGATAAACCTTTGGCCAGACTAGCTAGAAACAGAAAAGTAAAAGCTCTAGAAAACTCAATCAGAAATGATAAAGGGGAAATAACAATGGATGCCATAATATAAGAGATTATCCCTGAATACTGGAAGAAACTCTATGCCCAGAAATTTGACAATGTAGAGGAAATTGATCCATACTTGGAATCATACCTTCTCCCTACTCTTAATCAAGAAGAAATAGATCTTCTGAACAGATAAATTTCAAGTACTGAGATCAAAGAAACAATTAAAAAAAAAAAAAAAAAAAACTCCTAACAAAAACTGACCCAATTCAGTGGGGAAAAGATTCCCTATTTAATAAATGGTGCTGGGTGAACTGGCTAGCAACCTGTAGAAGACTGAAACTAGACCCACACCTCTCACCATTAACTAAGATAGGCTCTCACTGGATAAAACATTTAGACTTAAGACATGAAACTATAAAAATACTAGAAGAACATGCAGGGAAAACTCTTGAAGGTATCAGCCTAGGTGAATATTTTATGAGGAGGACTCCCCAGGCAATTGAAGCAGTATCAAAAATACACTACTGGGACCTGATAAAACTAAAAACCTTCTGCACAGCCAATAACATAGTAAGTATAGCAAGCAGACAGCCCAAAGAATGGGAGAAAATATTTGCATATTTGTTATACCTCCGACAAAGGTTTAATAACCAGAATCCATGGAGAACTCAAATTTACCTTGTTTCCCCGAAAATAAGACAGTGTCTTATATTAATTTTTGCTCCCAAAGATGCACTAGGTCTTATTTTCAGGGGATGTCTTATTTTTCCATGAAGAAGAATATGGTACACAGTTATTGTTCACCGTGTCCCGTCCGCTCTGATCCTCCTGTTCTTCTACACGCATCTATGAAAGTCTCCTCCTCTCTCCCGCCCCGCGCTCACCGCTCACTCCCACCTCTGCTCCGCCTCCACACAGCAGTGATGTCAGGACTCTGCCTAACAACACTGGTTGCTAGACGCCAGTTGGGGTGGCCCTAGCAACCAGTTTACAGTAAATTAATTTTCATTCTGAGACAGAGCCGGGGGGCCTTATTTTTGGGGGATGCCTTATATTTCACCCAGAAGGAAACCTATAAGTAGGTCTTATTTTCGGAGGATGTTTTATTTTAGGGGAAACATAGTAGTATGTCTATCTGGTAGAAACATGGAGAGGCTGAGTAATTTGCCTGATGTCACACAGCTAGTCACTGGTATAGCGCCAGGATTTAAACTTAGCCCAGAGAGCTCTAGCAGTGTTCATGTTCTCATCCCATTAGCAGCCATCTCTGAAAAGGAGAAATGGGAGGGCTAAGTGTCTGGGATGGGAAGATTTTCCTGTAAACCCTGATTGACTGTTCATACTTTTGCCATCTGCATATGTTACCTTTTTAATAAACAAACAAATATCAACTATTGTAGATATCCTTTTAAAATGTAGTAGAACCTCTGTAAGTTGACCATCAGGCAACTGTAACAAACTGGTCAACATATGGAGGTGGTCCACATCAGGAACGAGGCTGGCTGTATTGAAACATTCACAGGATGCATGCCCAGTCTATGAAAATTAGGGTCAACTTATTATTATTATTATTTTTGAGACAGAGTCTTATTTTGTTGCCCTCGATAGAGTGCCATGGCATCACAGCTCACAGCAACCTCCAACTCTTGGGCTTAAGTGATTCTCTTGTCTCAGCCTCCCAAGTAGCTGGGACTACAGGCGCCTGCCACAACGTCTGGCTATTTTTTTTAGCAATGAGGTCTGGCTCTGGCTTCAGGCTAGTTTTGAACCTGTGAGCTCAGGCAATCTGCTTGCTTCAGCCTCCCAAGTACTAGGATTACAGGCATGAGCCACCATGCCCGGCAAATGAGATCAACTTAAGGAGGTGGTCAGTGTAGGGAGGTGGTCAACTATGGAGTTCTACTATAGTTCTATAAAGGATAGTAAGGATGGTTATGCAACATGGAGGATGTACTTAAATGTATATTTAAAAATCATTAAAATGGACTAGGTGTGGTTGTACCTGCCAAGTAATCCACTACTTGGGAGGCTGAGGCGAGAGGATTGGTTGAGTCTATTTTTTTTTTTGTGAGACACAGCCTCAAGCTGTCACCCTGGGTAGAGTGCCGTAACATCACAGCTCACAGCAACCTCCAACTCCTGGGCACAAGGGATTCTCCTGCCTCCGCCTCCCAAGTAGCTGGGACTACAGGTGCCTGCCACAATGCCCGGCTATGTTTTGGTTGCAGCTGTCATTGTTGTTTGGCAGGCCCAGGCTAGATTTGAACCTGCCAGCTGAGGTGTATGTGGCTGGTGCCTTAGCCTCTTGAGCCACAGGCGCCGAGCCAATTGGTTGAGTCTAGAAGTTGAGACCAGCCTGAACAATGTAGCAAGACCCTGTCTCAACATAAAATTAAAATAGTAAATTTTGTAATTTATATTTTACTACCAGAAAAAAATAAGGCTTTTTTGTTTTTTATTGTTTTTGAGACAGAGTCTCGCTTTGTTGCCCTCGGTAGAATGCTGTGGCATCATAGCTCATAACAGCCAAAAACTCTTAGGCTAAAGTGACCCTCTTGCCTCAGTGTCCTGCATAGCTGGGACTATAGGCACCTGTCACAACACCCAGCTTTTCTATTTTTAGTAGAGATGAGGTCTTGCTCTTGCTCAGGCTGGTCTTGAACTCTGGAACTCAGGCTATCCACTTGCCACAGCTTCCTAGAGTGCAAGGATTACAGGTGTGAGCCACTGCACCCGGCCAGAAAAAGTAGTTCTAAAGACCCTTCTTGCCAATGATGGGGAATACCTGGACAGAGTTTTCTAAGATTTCAAGTAGCAGATTTGGGTCTAGAATTTGAACGGTGCAAGCATTTATTGTGTACCTACTGTATACAAAGCTCTGTGTCAGGTATGGTGGGGTATATAAATATGATGAAGCCATATAGTCTTTTCTCTCAAAGATGAATAAGAGGCACTTCAGAAACACAAAGTAAAGAAAAGAAGCTCCTCTTTGGTAAGTGACGTTGCATAAGCTACTATAAGGATGTTGGTGTTTATTTATTGATTTAACAAATATTTCTATAGTATACTCCATGACCAGGCAAAAAACCTAGAGTCTCCGCTTGGCACCCATACTCAGTGGTTAGGGTGCCGCCACAAACACTGGGGCTGGTGGGTTCAAACCTGGGCCAGGCCTGCTAAACAACAATGACAACTACAACAAAAAATAGCTGGGCATTGTGGCAGGCGCCTGTTGTCCCAGCTACTTGGGAGGCTGAGACAAGAGAATTGCTTAAGCCCAAAAGTTTGAGGTTGCTGTGAGCTGTGATGCCACGGCACCCAACCGAGGGCGACATAGTGAGACTCTGTCTCAAAAAAAACAACAACAAACTAGAGTCTCGTATTATTATTCTGTCCATTTTACATCTGTGAAATCTGATCCCCTCAGAGGTTAAGTAACTTTCCTCGTCACACAGCAGCAGGTGACAACACCCAGACTCACGCCTGGGCCACCTGGTTCGAGAGTCTATGCTTGTAACTACTATAGGAGTGGTTTAGATGACTTCCCTTGTTTACTATCATCAATCAATCCTCAGGGGGACAGGACAAGCCAGGGCCAAGAATGAGATAATTTGGATCCATTCCCACCCACCCTGACAGCACAGGCTCTCTCAACCTGACCTTGGCCTCTTAACTTATTGGGTAACACTGAGCCGTCACTTTTCTATGGGCCTCCATTTCCTCATCTCTAACTTGGAATTAATAAAATTTACTTACAGCCTAGGGCATCACGAAGACAAAAAAAGATAATATGTGTGACAGTGATTTTTTAAAGTTATATTTGAATAGGTAATGGCTGTGCGTGGATAAAGGACAAACAATATAAAATGCTAGGCTGTACAAATGCTATCTCCCTTCCACTCCAATCCCCCAGGCTCCTGGAGGTAATTGCTGGGGGTGTGTGTGTGTGTCTATGTGTGTCGTGTGTGAATTCTCTCAGAGATGTGCAGCAGATAGACAACCACATATGTCTCTTTTTTTTTTTTTTTGCATAAATAGTGACACTTTTCTGCCCTTGCATTTTTCAGCTGCAATTTAACCTAAGATTTTTTTTTTGTTAATTGCTTGATATTTATATTGTTTCCGATTTTTTGCTTTTAGGAACAACACAGTGGACATCTCAGACATACTCTATGCATGTGTTCTGAAAAGCACTCTCATGGCTTGGTGCCTGTAGCTCAGCAGCTAGGGCACCAGCCACAAACACCAGAGCTGGTGAAGCAAACAAATGAACAAAAAATGTTACAGATCCTTGGCTCGGCGCCTGTAGCTCAGTGAGTAGAGTGCTGGCCACATACCCTGAGGCTGGTGGGTTCGAGCCTGGCCCCAGCCTGCTAAACAACAATGACAACTGCAACCAAAAAATAGTCAGGTGTTGTGGCAGGTGCCTGTAGCCCCAGCTACTTGGGAGGCTGAGGCGAGAGAATCGCTTAAGCCCAAGAGTTTGAGGTTGCTGTGAGCTTTGATGCCACGGTGCTCTACCAAGTGCGACAGCTTGAAACTCTGTCTCAAAAAAAGAAAAGAAAAGCACTTTTATTATGATGTAAGCAGTATTATAAAAACCATGTTATTATTAATGTGTAGAGCATATTATTCCATTGAAGAAAGGAAACAAAAGGCATTTGTTTTTGTGACAGTCACTTTTTCCCAGATCTGGAGATCTGTCTGTTCTTAAGAGCACCTTGGAAAGCCTATGAGAAACCCGTATTCATTCTAGATCACTTGACTCGTTTAACCAAGTGGCCAGCTCTTCAGAACTGTTATTTTTCCATAGACAAAAATAGGAATAAAAACAAGGTATATAAAAGTCCCTTCTGTCCTATCTTCATACCACCAGCAGAACTGAAAGAGTAGAAATTTAATGAACATCAATTATTAGTATTAGACTCTTCTGAGGCTGACTTTTCTCATTTTGTAAAATGACACCCTTGAATTAGGTAGCATACAGACTATAATTGGGAATGGCAATGAATGTGAGAATAAGAATTCTCACAGAAAAGAGAAGCCCCGGATGAGAATAGTTAACTCCATTTTGAAGCAATGGGCCTGCTGTCTTCTTCCTGGCCCCAGACCCCTGCCTTGGTGTCCTGACGGTGGTTCTGACAGGCTCCCAGAATTGATGGCTAACTTTTCAGAAACATAACCATTAAAGTAAATTCAGCTGGGTGCAGTGGCTCACCCCTGCAATCCTAGCACTCTGGGAAGCCGAGGAGGCTGGATTGCCTGAGTTCAGTAGTTTAAGATCAGCCTGAGCAAGAGCTGTCTCTACTAAAAATAAAAAAAACTAGCCAGGCATGGTGGTGGGTGAGCCTGAGGCAAAAGGATCGCTTGAGCCCAAGAGTTCGAAGTTGCTGTGAGCTGTGATCCCACTGCACTCTATGGAGGGGGACAAAATGAGACTCCTCAAAAAAAAAAAAAAAAAGTAAATTATATAGATTTATAATTAAATACATTACATTTAAAATGAAGCAACAAATGTTCACAGCTATTACATCCTCATTGTTTTATTACAGTTTACTATTATCTATGTTTTTAAGGTGGTTTGCATCTATTACATTTGAATGCTGGAAATGGTATAAATTTAGTGATGTCGGATTAGTAGCTTGAAGCCAGTAAAAGTGGGAATATTTACACTACAGATATTGGCCAACACTACAGTCAGCGCCCCCACTGGTTGTTAAACACAAGCACATCAATGGCTCAAAGCATCACGTTTAATCCTGGTCGGTCTCTTAGAAGGAACTTCCTGTTGCTCTCAAACAGAAGAGTGCATAATTATTGCACATTGCATTTAAATTAGGGGCCCATAAAGAAACAGGTAATGAGACATGGCCCTCTTATCCTCTGTTTCCTTAACCAAAATGAAATAAATAATTCTGAGTGCTTGGCCCTCAGCCAGGGACCTACCTCTTGTGTTCAATTCTTCACCCCCTGTTTGTGAGAGGTAATTACAGTGAGGGGCATGCAACACAACAGTTCTTTGTGTTCGGAATGAAATAATGGCTCAGTCACCACGAAGAGTCCAAAGGTTCTGTACTCCTGAACACGAATCCCAATCTGATGGCATCTGACTTTTTCTCTTTCCAGATGAATCAGACTTTATGAATAGCAGTTTAGCTTTCCTCCCCCAGCTCTGACTGTCCTGCCAGTAGCATATTTTCTGTTTTTCTGATTGAACTGACTTAACAATAGTTTTAGGAGCCTGTTGGTTTGCATGTTTAGTTCTGATAATATCAGAGAGAGCTGGAATCCTTTCTTTGCAAACTCCCTGATTATATAGCAAGCATTTGACTTGGGTTTTGTTTAGGGGAAAAAAAGAAACCTACTTATAAAATAGAGAACTGAGCCCTGGGCTTGGAAAAAAAGTCTTTTCTCTCCAAGTTTCTGAGGCAAAGATTAGCCAGAGAGCCAACCCACCCAAGGTCTTAGTGCTCACTCTATAGACCCAGGCCTGGCAAGGTGACTGTGACCTGCTGGCCGGATCACCATTAGATGTAGTCATTTAAGGCCTAAGGATAACAAGTGTAAAAACACTAAACAGACCAGGTGCAGTGGCCCACGCCTATAATCCCAGCACTCTGGGAGGCTGAGTCAGGTGGACTGCTTGAGCTCAGGAGTTTGAGACCAGCCTGAACAAAAGGAGACCCCATCCCTACTAAAAATAGAAAAACTAACTGGGCATGTGGCATCTATAGTCCCAGGTACTCAGGAGGCTGACACAGAGGATCACCTGAGCCTAAGAGTTTGAGGTTGCTGTGAGCTATGATGCCACAACATTCTACCCAGGGCAACAGAATAAGACTCTGTCTCAATAAATAAATAAATTAAATAAACTAAACCCTGGCAAATCTTGGTGCTCCCCACCGAGGTAATTCAAAATAAAGTTTCCAAAGAACAGAAAACCTATGTGAACAGCAGTGTAGCATCTTGAGCAAGTACAAGGCCCTCTCTAAAGCCAGACTGCTTAGGTTCACATTCTGGCTTCCCCATTTATCCATTTGTGACCTCACAAAAACCACTGAAAACCTATGTCTCAGTTTCTTTCTCTATAGAGCAGGGATAATGAAAATTACCTGCCCTAGAGGATTGGTGTGAGGATAAATATGTTAAAACTTGGAAGATGCTTAAAACTTGGCATATAGTAAGTGCCATATAAATTTAGCTATTATACAAGGGGAACTCATCCTAGAAAAAAATCTCTATACCTCATTGCAGAATGTCAGAACGGTCACCTTTCAAGTATTCCCTTTGGGAACCAATTCACCGAGCCCAACACCTAGTCCACTCTTCAAAGCAATATTGGAACTCTTTCTGGAGTGGCCATCAGCGCTGTCAGTGTACCAGGTCTGACTATTAAGTTCATCAACCCCTCCTAGAAAAAGTGCTTTGAAGTGTGGACTAAGTGCTGGCGTCGGTGCATAGCGTCTCAGGAGGAGTACTTCCAAGGTGACGATAGTGATACTTAGCAATGACGCATGTAGCATTTTTCTAAGATGAGTTCCAGAACTTAATGGTCTCACCTCATATAAATAGTAACATTCTTTCTGTTTTCAGATTGAAAAATTGTCAATATGTTAATTGTGGCTGAACTCTTCCTTATTCTTTTTCCTATTTCTTTTCTTTATTTCCTGATACCCTAAGTATATGACCTAGCTCTGGGTCACCCAGCAGGTGTCTTATGGTGCAGTTTCAGCTAATCATCAAACAAAGCCTCTGCAGCCAGGACCGCATTCTACATGTATTCTGGTGGTGAAGAGTCCAGGCTGTGAAAGTCAGATGCAGAGAGTTCTTTTTGTTTGTTTGACTTCTTTTTAAATAATTGTAGACTTACAGAAGAGTAGTAAAAATAGCACAGAAAGTTCATGTCTACCCGTCACCCACCTTCCACTAATGTCAACATCTTATATCACTATGGTATAATTACTAAAGCCAGGAGGTGAACACAGATACAAGTCTGTGAGCTAAACAATAAATCTTATTTGAATTTCATCCATTTCCTACTAATGTCTGGGATCCGACACACTTTGCCATTGCATTTAGTTGGTCTGTCTTGTTAGTTTCCTTGGATCTGCTCAGTCTTTGCATTTCTTCCATGACCTTGACACTATTGCTGGGTACTAGCTAATTATTTTGTAGAATGTCTCGCAATTTGGGGGTGTCTGATGGTTATTCATGATTAGATTGAAGTTTGCCTTTCTAGCCGGAGTAGCACACAAGTGATGCGCTTATGCCCCCGGTATATCATTTAAGGGCGATATTCATCTTGATGACTTGGTTAAGGGTTTTCTACTACAAGGTTGTATGTCTATTTCCAGAATAACCACAGCAAACATTGTTAGTAACCTCAGGAAGATTATTTTAGCATGATAGCCTATGTAACGATGCTCAATGAAAGATTGTATACGTATTGTATATGATACTATGCATCATCTCAGGGTGCTTTCTTATGTGAAGTACTCTAACAGGGACAACTGCTTTAAAATACAGCTATGGGCCCTGTGCCTGTAGCACAATGGTTACGGCGCCAGCCACATGCACCAAGGCTGGCGGGTTCAAACTCAGCCTAGGCCAACTAAACAACAATGACAACTACAACAAAAAAATAGCCGGGCATTGTGGCAGGCACCTGTAGTCCCAGCTACTTGGGAGGCTGAGGCAAGAGAATTGCTTAAGCCCAAGAGTTTGAGGTTACTGTGAGCTGTGACACTATGGTACTCTACTAAAGGTGACATAGTAAGACTCTGTCTAAAAATAATAATAATAATAAAAATAAAATAACATAAAATACAGCTGTGGTTAGCAGCTCAAATGAAAAGTTATTTGGATTACTTCTATGCAATGTTCATTTGAACAGGGTCTAAAATTTTTCTCAGAACAACAGTGTAAACATAAAGTAATACACGTAAAAGAAAATTTATGCTCTAATGAACACATGAGATAAGAAAAAATAACAGTGAGACCTGTGCGTGAGCTCCGTGCCACATGTATTCCTTACACGGTTCATGCACATGCTGTTTGTGAGTTTGTATGTTAAGTGGTTTGTTCTCATGGCTATGTAACCGTTATCCACAAAATGGTGATGAGAGAATTACCAAGTCATACGAAAGACTATCTTTCTGTACATGAATTACATGAAGTACAAAACTGGTAAACACCTTTTCAAGAATAGCCTAAGAAGATGGGGAGCAGGGACTCATGCCTGTAAGTCTAGCATTCTTGGGAGGCTGAGGCAGGAGGATCCCTTAAGCTCAAGAGTTCAACCTGAGCAAGAGTGAGATCTCATCTCTACCAAAAATAGAAAAACTATCCAGGTGTGGTGATGCATGTCTGTGGTCCCAGCTACTCAGGATGCTAGAGCAGGAGGATTGCTTGAACCCAGTAGTTTGAGGTTGCCATGAGTTGGTAAGGCCACGGCCCTCTAGCCCAGGCAATAGAGTGAGATTCTACCTCAGGAAAAAAAAAAAAATAATAGCCTAAGGATCTTTTTTTTTTTTGAGACAGAGTCTCAAGCTGTTGCCCTAGAGTGCCGTGGAGTCATAGCTCACAGCAACCTCCAACTCTTGGGTTCAAGCAATCCTCTTGTCTCAGTCTTTCTATTTTTAGTGGAGACGAGGTCTTACTTTTGCTCAGGCTGGTCTTGAACTCATGAGCTCAAGTGATCTGCCAGCCTCAGCCTCTCAGAATGTTAGGATTACAGGTGTAGGCCAGCCCACCTGGCCTAAGGGGTTATTTTTCATATGAATATATAAAGACGCATTGTTAAAATTGTTTCTTAGGTACGGAATATATAAAAATAAGTAGGCTGCTGGCTCGGTGCCACATAGCAGGGAATAAAACAAGATTTTAAGAAAATAGATATATATTAAAAAAAAAAAAGGAAGAAAATAGATATATAATAGATCAGCAGGTAATGGGTACTGGAAAGAGAAATAAACTAGGTTAAAATGCAGTAGAGAGTGCCTCTCGGTGGGGGTCGGCTGCTGTTAACTTATTATAGGGTGATCAGAGAAGGACTGCAGAATAGCTGGGCATTGTGGTGGGCGCCTGTAGTCCCAGCTACTCCCGAGGCGGAAGCAGGAGAATCGCTTGTGCCACGGCACTCTACCTAGGGTGGCAGCGTGACGCTCTGTCTCAAAAAAAAAAAAAAGGACAGTCCAAGGAGAAGGACTAATGGGATGATGGTTTTCTGAGAAAAATTGTTTCTAAATAGAGGGAACAAGAAGCAGAAGAAAGACAGGCAGCCTGTGGCTCAGTGGGTAGGGCGCCAGCCCCATATAGCAAGGGTGGCAGGTTCGAACCCGGCCCCAGCCACCTAAAACAGCAATGAGAATGGCAAGAAAAAATAGCTAAGCGTTATGGTGGGTACCTGTAGTCCCAGCTACTCGGGAGGCTGAGGCAGGAGAATCGCTTAAGCCCAAGAGTTGGAGGTTGACCTGTGACACCACAGTACTCTACTGAGGGTGACAAAGTGAAACTCTGGGTCAAAAAAAGAAAAAAGAAGCAGCAGAAGAAAGAAAGAACACGTTTAGCATTTGACTTTCTTTCCTTTTTTTTTTTTTTTGTAGTTGTCATTGTTGTCTAGCAGGCCTCAGACCGGATTCAAACCCACCAGCCTCGGTATATGTGGCCACTGCCCTAACTACTGTTCTATGAGCGCCAAGCCAGCATTTGACTTTCTGTGATAAGAATTACTATCTTACACACAAGAAATCTGAGTCTCGGGGATATTCTTGTCACATATGTGTCCATGTCACATCAGTGATAAAAAGCAAAGCCAAAACATGGCCCTAGTTCTATTGAACCCAAAATCTATGCCATACTCTACTTGATTTACTCACCCTCACCAAAAATTACTCCCTTAGTGCTTTAATTGCCTGTAGCCTTAGGCAAATTACTGACTCTTGTTCTTCTCCAGACCTGTAAAATGGGATTCACGTAATTAACAACTTAGAACAACTATGGTGAGGACTAATTAGCTATTGCTTAAAAAGTAATTTGAACATTAACAAGAAGGGTGTCCAGCCAGAGCAGTGGCTCCCACCTGTAATCCTAACACTCTGGGAGGCCAAGGCTCAGGAGCTCAAGACCAGACTGAGCAATAACAAGACCCTGGGTCTACTAAAAATAGAAAAACTAGCTGGGCGTTGTGGCGAGTGCTTGTAGTCCCAGCTAGCTGAGAGGCTGAGGCAACAGGACAGCTTGAGCTCTGGCTTGAGCGATGGTGATTCCATGGCACTCTACTCAGGGTGACAGAGTGAGACTCTGTCTTTAAAAAAAAAAAGGAGTATCTTTATTCTGAGTATCACATTTTTCTATCCCATGGAAGTTTAGATACTTCCAGCTCCGCCTGTCCTGGATGTCCACCCACGTCTTCCTCAGATTTCTCCCTATTGGCAAAAACCAATTGCCTAGTTGGTAAAACCAGAGCCCTGATGTCATTTTTAACTCCTTTGCCTTCCTCATATATATCCCCAAGTCCCATCCATTCTACTTCCAAAATATATATTATTTATTTATTTTTTTTTCAGACAGAACCTCAAGGTGTCACCCTGGGTAGAGTGCCGTAGCATGACAGCTCACAGCAAATTCCAACTCCAGGGCGTAAGCGATTCTCTTGCCTCAGCCTCCCACGCAGCTGGGACTACAAGTGCCCGCCACAATGCCTGGTTATTTTTTTATTGTAGTTGTCATTGTCGTTTGGCTGGCCCGGGCTGGATTCTAACCTGCCAGCTCTGGTGTATGTGGCTGGTGCCTTAGCCGCTTAAACTACAGGCACCGAGCCCCCAAATATATCTTATAAACACATCTTTCCCTCTTTGGTCTATTTCAACCGCCATCTTCTCTTGCACAGAGGAGTATAGCAATTGGCTAATTGGCTGTCCCCACTTTCTTCTTGCTCCTCCCCTAACAAGGAGCTGGCGGGTTTGAATCTAGCCCAGGGCCCGCTAAGCAACAACCACACGGAAGCCAAAGTAACCCGTAACTGTTGATATTTTTATTGTTATTATTATTATTTAGAGATGGAGTCTTGCTCTATTGCCCAGGTTGGAGTGCAGTGGTGCAATCACAGCTCATTGCAGCCTTGAACTCCTGGTCTCAAGTGACCCACCCACCTCAGCCTCCTGAACAGCTGGAACTACTAGGGCACTCCACCATGCCCAGCTAACTTTTTTATTTTTTGTAGAAACAAGGTCTTGCTACATTGACCAGCCTGGTCTCAAACTCCTGCCCTTAAATGATCCTCCATCCTCAGTCTCCAGATTGTAAGTGAATTTTAAACACAAAATCACAAGCTCAGTGCCTGTAGTTCAGCACCTAGGGCACCAGCCACATACCCTGGACCTGGCGGGTCCGTATCTAGCTCGGGCCTGCTAAACAACAATGACAACTACAACCAAAAAATAGCTGGGCACTGTGGTGTGCACCTGTAGTTCCAGCTAGTTGGAGCAGGGGGCGGGGGAGGGCTGAGGCAAGAGAATCACTTAAGCCCAAGAGTTTGAGGTTGCTGTGAGCTGTGATGCCAGAGCACTCTATCAAGGGTTACAAAGTGAGACTGTCTTTAAAAAAAAAAAAAATCACGTATGAACACCAATAGCTATAATTAAAGGTTTGTATTTCATAAGCTGTTAAATATCGATCAGCAGAATGCCTGGGAGGGACAGACTCATTCCGACTGTGATGGTGGGAAATCTTAGTTACACTGGCTTATGGGGCTCTATGAACCAGACTGGACGGACCTTGGTGGACAGGTAGGATTTCATTTTCAATTCCACATGAGGTCTTCCTGCCATTGTGAAATAAAAAGGTTGTAATCATGTCTCAAGTGTACACAATGTGTCAAACTTATGACATAGCCATTTTTATAGGTTAAAAAAATAGTTGAGTATTGACAAGTTCATAGAGTTCATTCTACTAATCTGGCGTTGTCTGAGATAAATAAAATTCCCTTTAAAGTTACAAATTCTAACTGTGGTATATGTACACCATAGAATATTATGCAGCCTTAAAGAAAGATGGAGACTTTACCTCATTCATGTTTACATGGATGAAGCTGGAACATATTCTTCTTAGTAAAATATCTCAAGAATGGAAGAAAAAGTATTCAATGTACTCAGCCCTACTATGAAACTAATTTTTGGCTTTCATATGAAGGCTATAACCCAGTTATAACCTAAAAATTTGGGGAGTGGGTAGAGGGCGGGGAGGGAGGGGGGAGAATGGGCAGAGGGAGGGTGATTGGTGGGATTACACCTGTGGTGCATCTTACAAGGGTACATGTGAAACTTAGTAAATGTAGAATATAAATGTCTTAACACAATAACTAAGAAAATACCAGGAAGGCTATATTAACCAGTGTGATGAAAATGTATCAAACTGTTTATAAAATCAATGTATGGTGCCCCATGATCGCTTAATGTACACAGCTATGATTTACAATTAATAAAAATAAATAAATAAATAAATAAATAAAATTACAAATTCTGCTGGGCTCAGCGGCTCATGCCTTATAATCCCCCAGCACTCTAGGAGGCTGATGTGGGCAGATCCCCTGAGCTCACGAGTTCAAGACCAGCCTGAGCTAGAGTGAGACGCCATCTTTAAAAACAATGGGGCATTGTGGTGGGTGCCTGTAGTCCCAGATATTCGGGAGGCTGAGCCAAGAGAATCGCTTGAGCCTAGGAGTCTGAGGTTGCTGTGAGCTATGAGCCACTGCGCTCTACCAGGGGCAACAAAGTGAGACTCTAAGAAAAAAAAATTACGAATTCTTTGAAGATGCGGACTATTGTGTACATCTTTGCATTTCCTGGTTGCCTTTTTTTTGCAGAGTAAGCATATAAATATTTATTATGTAACAACTTGAATCTCCATAGTTTTTTTTTGTTTTGTTTTGTTTTTGCAGTTTTTGGCCAGGGCTGGGTTTGAACCTGCCACCTCCGCATATGGGGCCATCGTCTTACCCCTTTGAGCCATAGGCACTGCCCTGAATCTCCATAGTTTTATGTAACAATTGATTACTAGCAGTTGGCGCTTTTGGAATTTATTTATTTATTTATTTATTTAATTTATTTATTTATTTATTTTGAGACAGAGTCTCAAGCTGTTGCTCTGGTAGAGTGCTGTGGCATCACAGCTCACATCAACCTCCAACGCTTGGGCTTAAGCGATTCTCTTGCCTCAGCCTCCCAAGTAGGTGGGACTACAGGTGCCCGCCATAACGCCTGGCTATTTTTTATTGCAGTTGTCGTTGATTTAACTGGCCCAGGCTAGGTTTGAACCCGACAGCCCCGGTGTATGTAGCTGGCGCTGTAACCACTGTGCTACGGGTGCCGACCCAGATTTTGGAATTTATTACGGGGCTATAGATTTTCCTTCATGGAATTACTCACAGAACTGTTCATAGTTCCGTAGAGCTACATGCAGGCAGTTTCTCCTGTTTCCATGTTTTCTGTGCTCTCTCAATGGTAAGCTCATACCTTTACCTACTGAGTTCTAAGAATTCCTAACAGGTGCTATGCATCTGCAGCTGTCTGCAGAAGCTTGGCCTACGGTTACAATCAGCATCTTCATCTCAACTCCCGAAAGAACAGCCTTCCCGGGAATGTGCACTCCTTCCCCTGGACCCTAATTTACGTGATCTGAAGCCCGTGGACAGCTTGCACAACCCATCGGGGCTATTTGCCTCACTCCTGGGTTCCCAGTCTTATGGCCATTAAGAGGATATGTCACATTTCTGATGGCAAATGCTCCTTACAGGTTTTACATTTTATATTCACACTAAAACTAAGGGTTTTAAACCTTCACAGCCTCTGACGTATGCACATTCAGGTCTTGTTCCTTTCAAACTCTTGTGGAGCAGCTGAATCCCAAAAGCGGCACCATCATGCCTGCTTTGCTGAAACCCACCTGGGGATGAAAACCTCAGTGTGAACCTAGACCTACGGCTTGCAGGAAGGCCCTCCAAGGCTGGGCTGAGTCCGTCTCGGTGACGTGCACCTGTTCTTTGGACCTGACTGGTCACTGGCACTATCAACTGATGAGGCTGTAATGACTTCCCAAAGCCAAGGTCACGAACCTAGAGCTTAGTTTTAAAAATATATCAGAGGGCAATTTTAATATCTGTGTGGGGATGTAAGGAGGAAGATTTTTGCTGATTAATAATTAAATGGTTAGATTTGGGCCCTGTCCTAGGAGGGTGGACTCAACCAAAACATGATGATGAGATTATTATGCACAGTGTATTAAAATTCATCTTACATTAAAAAAAAAAACAAAACAGATCACGGGCCAAGTGCGGGAGCTTACGCCTAGCACTCTGGGAGGCTGAGGCAGGTGGATTGCTTGAGCTCAGGAGTTTGAGACCAGCCTAAAAAAGAGTGAGATCCCGTTTCTAAAAAAAAATAGCCAAGTGTTTTAGTGGGAACCTATAGTCCCAGCTACTTGGGATACTGAAACAAGAGGATCACTTGAGCCCAGAGTTTGAGGTTCTGTGAGCTATGATGCCACAGCACTCTACTGGGGCAAGAAAGCAAGACTCTGTCTCTAAATAAATAATTTTTAAAAATCACTATGTACCATTTCCCACTTAAAACCCTCAGGTGACTGCCTATTGCAGGCAGAGTAAAGCACAGCTCCTAACCAAAGCTCCGGTGGCTGACTCATCCTGTTTTGCCCAGGACTTTCTCAATTTTAGCACTGAAAGTCCCACATCTCAGGAAACCCTCAGTTCACCCTGCTGTGGCCTCTGAGGCCTCCCTCTCAGCCTTATCTCCTGCCACTGTCCACTTACCCCTTGCACACTGGCCTCTAGCCCCAGAGCATGCTGGCCCTTTCCATGCTCAAGGCCATAATGGTCATGCTGGCCTTTTCCTTTGCCCGGATTGCTCTTTCCCTGGTTGGATGTTTCCCATCCTTTAAAGCTTATCTTATATTAATGACTTTTGTGTTTAGAGAAATAAAAATAAATAAATTAATTAAAATTTTAAAAGCTCAGCTTAAATGCTCCAGAAAAGATTTCCCTGAGCCAAGTTAATCCAATAGCTTCTATCTCCTGTTCCCTGTTATACCATCCTTGTATTTCCTTTTTAGCATTTATCACTAGTTAAAAGAAAAAAAAAAAAAATCCAGGCTTTTTTTTTTTTTTTGAGACAGAGTCTCAAGCTGTCACCCTGGGTAGAAAACTGTGGCATCACAGCTCACAGCAACCTCCAACTCTTGGGCTTAAGCGATTCTCTTGCCTCAGCCTCCCAAATTGCTGGGACTACAGGTGCCTGCCACAACACCTGGCTATTTTTTTGTTGTTGCACTTGTCATTATTGTTTTAGCTGGCCTGGGCTGGGTTCGAACCCGCCAGCCTTGGTGTATGTGGCCTGTGCCCTACGCACTGAGCTACCAGCACCGCCCCCAGGCTTTCTATACTTCTGACCAACTGGCTATAAATCAGGGGTTATCATGACCCCCCTCCTTGGGTTCCATAATTTGCTATAATGGCCTGCAGAACTCAGAAAAGCACTTCATTTACTATTATAGTTTATTATAAAGAAAACAATTCAGGAACAGTCGCATGGAAAAGACACATAGGCAAGGTGTGGGGCAAGGGTGTGGAGTGTCCATGTTCTTCCCAGGTAAGCCACCCCTCCCTGCGTTTTCACTTGTTTGTTCACTGGCCTGCACGGTTCATCTACCCAGTTATTCAGGGCTTTTATGGAGGTTTCATTATAGGGCATAACTGATCGAATCACTGGCCATTAGTGATTGAACTTGATCTTTGCTCTCCCTGTTCTCCCCAGAGGTCGGGCATTAGGACTAACATTCCAACTCTCTCATCAGAAGGACAGTTCCCAGGCCACCAGCTCCCCGTTCTTAGGAGCTTTCCAAAAGTCATTTCATAAAGATAAAAACTCAGGTGTGGTTGAAAGGGTCTTGTTATGAGTAATAAAAGATGCTCCTTTAACCTATTAGGAAATTGCAAGGATATTAGAAGCTCTAGGCAAGAACTGAGGACGAAGGCCAAATACAGTATATATTGCTTATTATATCACAATATCAAACTGGTCTTTTTTTTTAGACAGAGTCTCACTTTGTTGCCCTGGGTAGAGTGCCACAGGGTCATAGTTCACAGCAACCTCAAACTCTTGGGCTTAAGCAATTCCCTTGCCTCAGCCTCCCAAGTAGCTGGGACTACAGGCACCTGCCACAATGCCCAGCTATTTTTTAGAGATGAGGACTCGTTCTGTCTCAGGCTGGTTTGGAACTGGTAAGCTCAGGCAATCTACCCGCCTCGGCCTGCCAGAGTGCTAGGCGCCACCTCACCCAGCCACTAGTCTTGATTTATTTTCCATTTACCTGTTTATTTTCTGATTCCTGTCCCCAGAATGTCAAAGGCCAGAGACCCTCCCTGCACTATTCACTGTGGTATCCCCAGCACACAGCATATAACAAGTGCTCAGAAAAATCCTTACTGAACCCACTTTTAGTTCAAGCCTCACCAAACAATAGGTGAATCCAGGCCCTGAAGCGACAGAGATTAAGGTCTTAAAACACCAGGACATCTGATCAACCTGGCTACCCACAACCCCGAAGGTGACTGAGACCTGACCTCAAAGAGATCTCAAAGACATTTTGGGTTATCTGGAGGCCTGGAGAGGTTAAAGGACTTGCCCTAAGTTACACACTCAGTTTACATTTAACGCAGGGCTAAACCCAACTTTTTCTGATGCCATATCAACTGAGTTCCATTTTCAAAGGGTCTCAGTGTAGGAAGAATTCTCCAGTCCCCATCTGTTCCAGCTCCTTCAAACGGGACCTTATCATGATCCCCATTTAAAAGATAAGACTTCTTCTGGAGCCAAGAGAAATAAACAACTTGTACAAGGTCATGTGTCTACTGAAAGACAAGGAAAGACTTGCTTTTTTGTTTTTTACACCACATCGCCTCTAGTTTTTAATCTTTTTAATTATTCTAGATTTTATACAACCATGCAATCAAGTATCTTTTCAATATTGGACCCTATTGGACCCTAATATAATATATTAGTATATTAGCAAATACTACCAAAAAGAGAGAGAGGAAAAAAAGGTAAGTCCAAGATGGGTTGAGAGTGACAAGTTATTTGAACAGATGCAATGCTTTGTTCCCGATTCATGAATGCATTCAATAACTTTTTGAGTCCCTACTATGTACAATTTATGTGCCATAAATTATTCTGGACACTGAGGATACAGCAACAAATAAAACACAAAAAGCATCTTTGCCCTTCCACAGCTTATATTCTTATTTGGGAGAGAGTCAAAGACAAACAAACAAGTAAATATATTTTTATATCTAAGGTCTATCAGGTGGCCGAAGTGCCACAAAGAAAAATAAAGCAGGATAGAGAGATAGTGACAGGCAGAAAATATCACTGCTTTAAGTGAGAAACACTCAGTAAGATGCTATTTGAGTAGAGATTTGAGTGAATTAAGGGCAGGAAGTAGAGGAAGCATATTCGATGCCAGGGAGACAGAGACACAATGACCCAAGGCAGGACAGGACGTGGCATATTCAAGGGAGAGTCCAGAGGCCCTGTGATCAGAGTGGAGTGAGCAGGAAAAGAGGAAGGAAAGGTCACAGTTTTGATTTGCATTTCTCTGATGATTAAGGATGATGAGCTTTTTTTCATGTGTTTGTAGATTTTGCGTTTGTCTTCTTTAGAGAAGTTTCTCTTTAAGTCCCTTGCCCACCCTGA